>BQNB010056281.1:0-38730 GCA_026074375.1 Tanacetum coccineum | reverse complement strand
CCTAAGAGTATATTAAATGCATTTGAAATATATTAAGAGTGGATCAACCATATAAGGGGCAAGGTAGTATGAAGACTTGATAAGTGTTAAATTGTATATATAAAATACCCAGGATTTTGCCAATAAAAGCCAAAAATATGCCAAAAAATGGAAATATGTGTGCTTTTGTGTCATAATGTGCAGGAAAGGATATCAAAGTCAAAAAAGAGCAAAAACAAGCAAAAACCGACAAGAAACGGAAAAGACAAGTACAAGAGAGAGATTTGAAGCCAATATCAAAAGCCGGATCAGTTCAACACAAGAGAAAAGTCAAGAAAGTAAAGAAAAAGTCAAAGTTGAAGAGAAATGTCCATTATACCCTTTGAAGAAGATGCAAAATTACTAAATTACCCTTTGGGCCTTTCTACATCATTTGGATCACAAAAGCCCAATAAAAGCCCAAATTCAAAGCCCATTCTTTGTTTTTAAAACTACAAGGGCCAGAAGTGTAAACTCTCAAAGTCATTTTATACTACACTATACCTGTTTTTCCCGCCAAAAACGCGAACAAACCCAAACCTCTCAAAAACCCTTTCCCGTTTCTCCCTACTCCACTCCACCTCGTATTTACCAACTTCCACATCATTTTGCACACGTGGCAACCTCCTATTGGTGCGAACACCTCACCCAAGAGATCCAACGGCTTAAGATTCAAAAGAAAAAGATCAATGGCTAGGAATGATTAAAAAGTTCTCATCCTCTCTTCACCCTCATCTATAAATAAGAGATAGTTAGTGATAGTTTAGGAGTAAAGTGATCAAGGCTAAGAAAGATGAAGCCTCATTCTCTTCTCTTCTTTTCCAAGATCCTATAAATTAGAACAGGATGGACATTGTTAGGGTTGGTTCCAATTTTAGTGTTATTGTAGCTAGTTATATTTTCAAAATTTAAGTTTTTAAGTTTACTTATTCACGTTTTGTAAACACAATTTCGTTTAATTCAAAATTGAGCTTTTAAACTTTCAAATTCAGTTGTACTTCCTGTTTTTAATCTTGTACTCTCCTTTTAAAAGTAATAAAGCTAGTTGAATTGTGTTTGAGTTTAAGCTTTCATGAAATAAGCTAGTTTTACATAATAAGCTTTTAATAAGCTCATTTTAGCTTATTGAGTTTACTTTTGTTCTAAAGTTGTTCAAATAGTGTTAGAAGCTTTTTAAAATACTGAATTTGTCTATTAAAGTTCAATAATGTTCATTTGAGGTTTAGTGTAATTGAGTTTGGAAGCTTTTGGAAGAATAAGCTCAAAGAAGCTTATTTAGCTTATAGCTATTTGGTTTAGAGGCAAGGTGCCATTAGGATTGTGTTTTAAAGCCACTCACTCAGAAAGAGTGGCTAGGGTCAGAGACTTCAATTCAAAGGTTTATCTTCTATATTTCATTTTTAGCATTTGAATCTTATTCTAGTAGCTTATTGCATTGTCTATTTTTGCTTAATCCTGTTCAATCTTGTTTAGTTAGTTTAGAGATGCAATTGATTTAAGCTGTTGTAGCTAGAACTCTTTGAGATCTCAAGTGTTAGATTCTGTCATAATAGTAGGAAAAAGCCTAGCTGAGTAACTAGCTTATTTCTGTTAATAAGCTGTAGTTTTTAGTGCTAAAATAGCTTAATTAGTTGAGTTTAATACTGAGTAGATATAAGGTTTTAGCATTTTTAGTTTTAAAATAGATTTTAAGTAGAATTCATTTGGGACAGTTCTAGTTAACTAGTGTTTGGGTTAAGGTGGTTTTGACTCTAAAAGTCAACATGATTCTGTCAAAACTCTATACATAGTTTAGATTTTCAGAATTATCAAGTTTTAAAAAGGATTTGCAAGATAGATTGTAGAATTTCAAAGTTTTAAGCTCTAAAAGCTTTTGCTAGCACCAGGACAGTTTTAAGTGCAAAATTAGTTTTAGAGTTTAGTGATTTTCAGCATTTTAGTGTTCAATTTAGGTTAATGTAGGCTTAGATACATTTAGATAGTGAGTTCATGAGTTCTAAGTTGAAAGTTTAGGCCTGCATTTAAGTTTTTTACCAAATATATCAGCAATAGCAGTATTAACTCAGTAAGTAGTGTTGTTGCCCACCAATTTTCTAGCTTCTTTTTAGCTCTTGAAGTTAGGAGATAGAACTTAGGTTTAAGCATTTTATTAAAACTCCATTAGCTCTTTAAAGATCAACTTTTAACTTTCATTTATAAGCTTTAGTTTAGCTTTTAGGTTCTTGCAAAAGTAGTAACAGCAGCAAATGAGATTTCTAGCTTATTTTTTTTTATTTCTATTTTCTAGTTGTAATTTTCAAATTCTTTTTATATTTCTATTTTCCTAGTGTGTAAATTTTAAATTCTTTTTGTCTAGGTTTATCTTATAATACATAGGTTAGCTTATTTCTAATATTTCGTTTCTAGACTTCAGAAATAAGATAGCTTAGCTTATTAAGATTAGCTTTATTTTGTAATAAGCCTTAAACCGTAGCTTTTTAAGAGCTAATTTCTTGTTAATTTTCCCCCCTCCCGGTATACTTGTCAGCTTTATTTCTTTTTAGAAATATAGTATACATCATCATGCTTCATATAGTTTCTTTTGTTTCATTTTTAATTTAATAATAAGTAGAATAAGACCAAAGTTTAGAAAAAGTAGATGTTTTAAAGATAAACATAATAGTTTCTGTTGCTCAGATAAAATGCGTTAATTTTTAGCTTATCTAGTGAATAAAAGTTCAAAGAGATTTTGTTAAAAGTGTAGTATAGAAGCTCAGGTTTAACTTTGTAGTTTTAAGCTTTTGCTAATTTTCACTTTTTAGATAAGCCAAAAATGAGCCAAATCGTAGGGTCTGTTTGGTACTTTTTAGATAGTTAGAGGGATGTCTGGTTTTAACTAAAGTGTCTAAAATTTTGATTGTTGACCGCCTCACCCTATTACTTTCATTTTTGCTTTTTCTCAACCCTAGTCTTTTAGATTAATCAAAATACTTTTTATATTTTAATATTTAGTTTTATAAAATTTGGTTAGTAGTCTTTAATTTGCAAAATTAGGTTCAATTGCTTTATAATATGATGGGCATTTTTTATTCAACATTAAAAGTTCTGATCCTTTTTAGTTAGTTAAAAATCATTTTTCTTTATTTTTCCAATAAATTTGTATTTTCTAGAAATTAAAATAGGTTTTTAGGTATTTAGTCTTTTTCTTAAGAAATTCATAGAAAATAGACAAATATAGGTGGAAAAATCTTAATTCTTTTTGTAATAATTTTTTTTTTTCTTCCCTTATTTTTTCATTCTAGTATTTTTGAAAAATAAAAATAGAATTTTAGTATTAATTTTTAGAAAAAGTTTATTTTTAGTAATTCATTTTTCTTTAGAAATTTATAAAAAATTCAAAAATAGTTAAAAAATTCTAATTCTTTTTCTTAAAATTTTCTTTTTAAATTTGTGATTTTTAGGTATAAAATTTGTTAAAAGTAGTACCTTCGATTTTAAATTTCAGTTTTAGCTCATGTCTTTAATTTTTGTGTATTAAAATTTCGTGCTAGTTAATTGTTTTTTTTAATTCTTTAATTGTTTCTATAGTTTAATTGTGCTATTATATTAGTAGTGTAATTCAAAATTCAAAAATCCTTTATCCATTCTTACGAGTATTAACGGCGAATTATTCACAGATTATTCTCACCCACTCCACACCCCTCCTTTTGACTTCGTTGGGATACGACCGAGATTAGGAATATACTCCCGGTTAAAATATACGTATTGTGTTTTTCTGTAAGTGAGGTTTTTATCCTTTTATTTCTCTTGTTTGAGAAGTAATTGGTAAGATATGTCACGGGATTTATACTACAATATATAAGATTTGGACTAGTGCTTACAACGAATACCATCGGAAGATTATGAATGGGATGAGAGGAGTGTCTTTCAGATGAGTGATAATGTGGTGGAGGTAAAAGTACTCATGGAACTTGCTGATGATAAAAGTGATGTTGTTGGCAAAGAAAGTGCTAGAAATAGTGAATGGGTTAAGATCTCCATGAGAAAGAGTGACATCAGGAAGCCCATTTGGTACCCGGACAATAGATGTTCAAGTCATATGACTGGTGTCAAAAGTTATCTGCACATATATGTGAAATAACCAGGCCCTACGGTGGTATTTAGAGATGACTCTACATGCACCATTGAAGGATATGGTTTTATTAAATGTTTTGGTATATGTTAGGGATTTGAAATTTCCTAGAAGATAATGTCTCGGTTCACTCATAATATCGGTAGATAGCTCGTATTGTTAATTTTTAATTAGCTTATAAGCTTGTTAAGCAAAAGACCATGGTCAAACCCTGAAAGACCAGCCCAAGTCCAATGTAAGTATTAATACACCTCAGTCATGCCTTGAATGACGGTGGTTGGTTGGTTGTATTTTCACACATCTTAATGTATTTCTTTCTTTTACTTTCTCTCAATAGAAATTAATTCCTTACATCCTACTTTCTCTCTCTAAGTTCTTGTTGTTAAAGATTACTTATATTCTTCAATTGGTATCAAGAGCCATGGAGTGGTGTGTTTAGTTTTTGTGTTTGTTTTGGTTTGTTTTTCTTTTGCTCGTCCGTACGTCCCATTTTCTTGTTTTTCTTTGATTTTCGAAGCTATATTATACACTAAAGGATCATTTACTTTGGTAAATTTGATCTAGTATCTTTATGATATAGGTGTACAAGCTTTGAATCTAGAAAAATATCATTTTTGGTCATCTTTGTTTTCAAAAACTTTAGAAAGAACAAAATCTTGATTTTAAATTTTTTGGCTTAAAAACCTTAAAGTTCTCATTTTTTCTAGTTTCCTATGTTTAGTAACACTAGTTGTACAAGTATTTTTGCAAAACAATCATCAAAAAGGTGACTTTTTGTGTTTTAAAATTTTTGGGTCTCGAAATAGTGTAAGTCGAACAACTGAAGTCGAACAACTGAACCGAACAACTGTGTTTAGTTGAAACCGAACAAATGAACCAAACAACTAAACCGAACAACTGACTTTAGTTGAAATCGAACAACTGAACCGAACAACTGTGTTTAGTTGAAACCGAACAACTGAACCGAACAACTGACTTTAGTTGAAACCGAACAACTGAACCGAACAACTCAAGTTTTCAAATTATACGGTTTATTTCTTTGACTCGTAAAATCCCGTGAAACATTAACTTGTTTTTCCCGGTTTTGTCAAGATTTATAAAATCCCGTGTAGTTTCAAGAATTAAAACACTTAAAAGACAACAAAATCAAACACAAATTCTTTCTACCACCTTTCGATCAAACAATAATCTTTTAACACACAAATTTCTCAATGACGACTCTTGCTGACAAAGAGATTCTGTTCGGGTTGTGACAATCATCCACCTATGTAGGAAAAGGTTATGACGATTCTTGGAAAAATCCATATGGTGCTTACATGATCTAATAGACAACATCGGACGAATGATCCTTGGATCCGTTGAAAATGGTCAACTTTCATATCTGGATTCAATTGAGGAAAATGGAGTGACAAGACCAAAGAAATATTATGAGTTATCTCATACGAAGCAATTCTTGCTGTTTGTGATGTTATGGCCAACAAATATCATTCTCCAAGATTCAACCAGAAAGTCTATGCATTGAAGTTAGCAATCATAAAGTCGCCAATGTGTACCTTTGGGACAAGATATTCAACTTCTCATGCAAGGAACTTCATTGATGAAAAAGGGGAAAAAGAGTGTAAGCTTCTATTGTGAATTGATAATGTTTGATTATCAAGTTTAGGGAAACAATACGTGCATTTTCACTGAGATTTTACACTGACTACTCAATGACAGAGCATTACAATGTGAAACTTAGAACAATTTCAAGTAAACACCAAGTTTTTGAATACTCTTCCTCCCGAGTGGAGCAAATTTGTGACAGATGTCAAACTGGTTCGGGATTTGCACACAACTAACATTGATTAGCTTTATGCTTACTTGGGACAACATGAATTTCATGCAAATGAGGTCTATTTAATGCATGAACGCAATAGAGATCCGCTTGCTTTGGTTGCAACCCATCAGATGACCCAGTCTCCTTATCAAACTCATCAAAACTCATACCAAAACACTCAATTTCAATCACAAGTTTCACCATATCAGTCTCCACAGTATGTATCACCTTATCAGCCTCAACAATACACAAATAATCAATCATCAACACCTCTTTCAATCACTTATCCATCCAATGATTATAAATCGTCAGTTCACCACAACATTTATTCTCCATCTCATCCATTCCCTTAAAATTGGAATAATCTCCCTCAGTTAATCTACAACCTAAAGTTTTAGTCTAATTGTTCTGTGTTCAGGAAAGGTGATGATCCCATTGATGACATCATTCTTGATGTCTTTCTTGACTGAGGTTGTCCACTTCCTGCATATCCCCACTACCAATAATCAGTAAGGAATTCGTCAAATCCCCCCCCCCCCCCCCCCCTTGGCAACAAGCTACCATTAATAATGGAAGTGTTACCTTACAACCCAATTCATGGGAGTGAAACTCTCTTATAGTTGCGGGTACTAAAAGGACTACACTCTGGGAGCATGTGGAAGACATAGATTCTGGGAAAAACACAAGGGTTTGTTATTTGTTAGAACTGCAAAAAGGGGAAGCGCATCATGTCCATACAGTGCACTAAACCTAAGAGGAAACGGGACTGATTCATGGTTTTAAGGTCTAATGATAGTTGGTACAAGATCAGAAGTGTTAATTCTTACATGAGGAGGAACTTAGACATTTTGGCAGATCCAGGAATTCCAGAGGTCAGCCACACAGATGTCATTACTCACAATGCTGCTATTCGAAGCTGATGATTTGGATGCATATGACTCTGATTGTGATGAACTCAACACTGCCAAAGTTTCTATTATGGCGAATTTATCTCATTATGGTTCAGATACTCTTGCTGAGGTACACAATCATGATAATATGAATAATAATATGATTAATCAAGCTGTGCAGGCGGATGCCGTCTTCTGAACAGTCAAATGTTTGAACACTATAGACTATTAATAACCAGTGATATAAATATCATTCCTTATTCTCGTTTGTGATGAATCACAATAGGCAGAGAGTTCAGAATTCTAACTCATTTGCATAACAAGATGCAGATGATATTATCTCGTGATTGAACTGAAAACCCAGTAGATTATATTATACCAAGATAAATCTGGAAATGAAAGTGTCAATGATACTTTAACTGCTGAGCTTGAAAGATATAAGGAACAAGTTAAAGTGTTGAAAGTAGGAAAAAATGTTGATGTAAAGAGTAAAGATAACGTTTTAGATTCATGTGCACAGTCTGTAGAGATTGATCATACTATAAACAAACTCTTTCGGAATAATTTAAAATAAAAGGGTATATTAATGAGCACGGTTTTGACTCTTCTTAAAAATGATTTTAAGAAAAGAAGAATCTAGTAACTTGATAGGGATAATTGCTCTTAGAAAAGAGATCAAAACAGCTAGATAATATTGTTTTTAAAAAAGATCAATCTGCACAAACTGTTCACATGTTGATGAAACCTCAATTTTTCTATGATCATACCACTAAACAAGCTCTAGATTTTCAAAATCCTTTCTATCTGAAGAAAGCTAAGCAGTTAGAACCAAAGCTTTATGATGGTAATGTCATTGAGAAAACTAATGCCATTGTGATTCCTGACTCCGAGAGACTTAATGCTTGCTGAGAGAGTCGTTCAAAAAATGCTTTAACAAAAGGATCCTATATGTTAGAAAGAAAGTTAATTACTATTTCTTGTCGATTATGCTGTCATTAATCAACTTACTCATAGATTTGAAAAATGATTTGTTTAACAAACTGAATATCTGCTGAACAAGCCTTTTTGAGTCTCAGAATTTCTATAAATCTGTAGAACCCACTCTTTCTTGTAGACCCACCAATGTTGAGTTCCAAAAGAACTTCCTTAAGTCATCATGAGTGAATACGAGTTGAAGAAACTTAAACCCCATCTGCTACTTATTTGACGTGGTTGTCAAAGAGAACTACGACAACAGCTATCAATGAGGGCTTCGTGGGGGGTATTCGAACATACAAAAGCATTGTTTTAGGGATGGAAATAATTCCATTATGTAAAAGCTCTGAAAAGACTATTTAACACATTCAATCAATACTTGGTTGATGAACTTTCTGAAGTCCAAAAAGTCTTTCATCAAATGGAACAGGCTGTAGAACAACATCGTTTAAAGTCCAAAACATTTGAAATTAAAATGAATCAAGTTTTGAACGAAAATAAACGACTCTTGGAACAAGTCATTAGCAAAGATATAGTGAACATAATTGTGAATTCTTCTATGGATAATGCTTCTGTGAATGTGCATGAATGTGAAAAGTGTCTCAAACTTAAGACTGAGCTTCTCAACAAAAAGGATTTTGTTTGAAAAAGAGATTTACGATAAACTGTTCAAAAGTTTTATCACTCTTGAATAACTTGCATCTCTTATTTAGTAGTTGATATCAACTTAATCATGAAAATTTCAAAGGAACAATTTCTGTTTCTAATCAACTGCTCTAGTTTTTGATCAATTATTTGAATTAAGAATTGAAGCTCAGTCCCAAGAGAAAGCACAGTCATAAGAAAGTTGAAAGAGAGATATAAATCTCTAAGTGAAAAAATGAATAAGGATAAGATTAAAAAGGACTTAGAAGAGATTGAAACAATAAATAATGAATTGGATCATAGGGTGTCAAAGCTTATTGCTGAGAATGAGCATTTGAAACAAACATATAAGCAACTTTATGACTCGATTAAACCCGCACATATTCGATCAAAGTGTGTACAATTATGTGATGGATTTTAATTAATCAAGTCAATCTAAAGTCTATGGAATCGTGATTTTTTAAATGCTAGTCTTCGGAAAAAGTTTTGGTCAATTACAATCTCTCAAAGATGATTTAAGTAAATCTTAAAGGAAGAGATATGCTCTAACTGATGTATTGCTGTTACAAAAAACACACTATTGATCCAGAGAATGCTTAAGATTGATGTGGAACCAATAACCCCTAATTGTGAATATAAGACAGACTCACTCTACCTTATTAAGCAAACTTCAGGAAGAAGCTACAGTATTAGGGATCTAGTTGAACATGTTAAATTAAAATATCGCTAGATCATTCTTTAGAATCTTGCCTGTAGGTATGCTAAACTAATTCAGGAGTTGCTTACAAATTTCAGTACAACCTGCTCTTGTATCATCAATCTGATGGGATAAATGTAGTGGCTGTGGACCCAAAGAACAAGGACAAAAGAGTTAGATTCACTGAGCCCGTCACATCCTCAGGTAACACAATCACAAAAACAGCCTCTACATCAAACCAAGTTTCTAACAAACCTATGTTGTCTTCTACAGGAGTAAAACCGTCTACTAGTGCTAGCGGATCACAGCCTTCAAGCAATACAAAGAAAGATAAGATTCAGCAATACACCAAGTAGTACTCTCAGAAGATTCAAGTAGTAAGGCCCACCCTAGGTAAAGCTAAATATAGTTTAAAAAATAAAGAATGTGTTGGTGCAACCTAAAGGAACTGCTAATGAGCAGCATTCCAGCGTAATGACGACTTCTAAACTTAAATGTGTTAAGTGTAAGGGTTACAGCTTTTCTTTGGGATAATCTATGATTTGTGTGTTCTTGATTTTATCAATAATGTGAATGCTCGTGTAAAATCTAAATCTGTTAAGAAAAGTTCAAAGAGAAAAGTTTGCGATAGAAAACCAACCGGAATAGTTGTTTCAAATATGGACTATATCTAGAGACCGACTAGTCGGACCTTCCACAATAGTAGAAAATGCGTTGCCCTTTCACTAGGTTTACCACAACTACTGAAGTGCCCCTTAGGAAACCAACTCGCTCTAGTAATGAAAACTAAACTTGACGTAACATTGTTTACTCACGACAAACATAGGAATCTCAACTATGTTGATGTTATTAAAACTGGTGGGGGAGTTATCTGCTAACAAAAAGGAACCTAGTAAATCTTGGGGATCCATAGTTTCTGATGTTCCATCTTCCTCTCTTGATGAATGCAGGTCGTCCAAATTATTCTTTGGTATTTGGACTCCGGCTGCTCCAAGCATATGACTAGAGATCGCTCTCAGCTCACCAATTTCGTCAATAAATTTTTGGGTACTTTCAAATTCAGAAATGATCATGTGGCAAAGATATTGGGATATGGTGATTATCAGATTGGGAATGTTACGATTGAAAGGGTTTACTACGTAGAAGGACTTGGACACAACTTATTCTCCGTTGGGCAATTCTGTTATTCGAACCTTAAAGTCGCTTTTTGACAACACACCTGCTTCATTCGTAATCTAAAAGGTGTTGATCTATTGACTGGATTTTGAGGCACATTCTGGATACTGCTGTCTCTTGGAGAGTATGATGGATGTCCTCTTACTATATGTCTCCTGTCTACAAGGCATCAAAGACTCAGTCATTGCAGATGACACGAGTCTGTCTCATATGAAACTTTGGTGCAATAATCCATTTGCTAGATCATGTCACTTGTTCGAGTTTCTCCCCTAAGCATAAAGTCTGAAAAAGGACCTCTGTTGTTCTGCATTATTTATATATATATTAAACCCTATTACAACAAATATCATAGTGCAATGGCAAAAGCAAGATGAAACCACCACAACCTAAATCTAAAGACACCAACCAGAAACTCTATCTTTCGGCAAATGCGATCTTTGTGGGACCAATGCGTGTCGCAAGTGTTAATGGAAGAAGTTCATATGCGTAATTATTGTGATTATCTCCGATTTACATGGGTTAAGTGCTTAAGGTCAAAAGATGAAGCTCCAGATTTCATGATCAAGTTTCTCAAGATGATTCAAGTACGGCTTAAGACACCTGTTCGATGAATCAGAACAAATAATGAACTGGATTTGTTAAATCAAACTTTGTGTAAATATTATGAAAAGGTTAGGATCTCTCATGAAACATCTGTTGCTCACTCTTCACAGCAAAATGATGTTATTGAAAGACGTAATCGTACGCTAATTGAAGTTGCACGCACAAATGTGATTTATGTAATAGGCTCGTTATTATTATGGGGCAGAAGTAGTTGGCTACCGCATGTTATCCCATAATCGTCCATCGAATGTTCAGTCATCGGAAAAAACACCATATGGCTTTAAATGACAAACTCCTGATTATTGTTTTCCTAGGTGTTTGGTGCACTCTGCTATCAGACGAATGATAGTGAGAAACTTTGGGTAGTTACAACTAAAAGATGATATTGGTATTTTCATTGCTAATGCACCCACAAAGAATGCTTTCGGCAATTTACAACGACGTACCAGACGAATCATTGAAACAATTCGATTTAGATTTTGATGAGCTGACCGACGTGGTTTCTGAACACAGCAGTTCAGGATACCCACACTTATGAATTGACTCCTTGCCAACAATCAGTTCAGGACCTCGTGCCTATTCCTTCCTCCTTCAACACCTTTTGTTACCAACATTCAAGAACTGATTGAGAAATTTTGTTCAACCACTGTTTTTTGAAGTTTACTCACTCATCTTGCTAGGTTGGATCACCAACCCTGAGTCATTGCTCTTAGTTGCTGAAGTAGTTGCTCCAGAAACTCGCACTGCATAACGGTTCACCTTCCTCTAACAACAGTTGACCAAGATCGCAACCATTGTACCAAGTAACTCTAAACAACACCCATAACTCAATATTCCTTTTTTTCCCCTCTCTATTTTGTTTTTTTTTTATTTTATTCTTTTCCTATATTTTCACTATGCATTCCTAACGATGTTGAGGAAGAACAATCCATGACTTAGATGTTGCAATCGCATGATTATCGATTCAGTTCTTTAGTATTCCCATTCCAGAAACAATTCTGTAAGCATCATCTAGTATTCGGATGTTTTTTCTTACTGTGGGTGCCAAACTGCTTAACTGCAGCTCTAAACTCAGAACACGTTACCAAATAGACCAAGCATCATCCTTTAGACAACATCACCGGTGAACTCAAAAGACCTGTTTCTACAAGACTCCAACTTCATGAACATGCCATATTTTGTTACTACGATGCCTTTCTCTCATCAGTTGAACCAAAGACTTATAAAGACGCCTTAACTCAATCATGTTGGATTGAAGCAATGCAAGAGGAACTGAATGAATTTGAACATCTTAAAGTCTGGGATGTTCCTCGTCCAGATAAAGTGATGGTCATTACTTTAAAATGGATTTATAAGGTGAAACTTGATGAAATGGGATGAATTCTAAAGAACAAGGCTCGCTTGGTTGCTCGTGGTTACCGTCAAGAAGAGGGAATTGATTTTGAGGAATCCTTTGCTCCAGTGGCTAGACTTGATGCTATTTGAATTTTCCTCGCATATGTTGCTCACATGAATTTGATCGTCTACCAAATGGATGTTAAGACGGCATTCTTGAATGGCATTTTGCGTGAAGAATTTTATGTCAGCTAACCGGACGGGTTTGTGGATCAAGACAATCCGAATCATGTGTATAAGCTTAAAAAGGCTCTCTATGGGTTGAAACAAGCGCCTCGCGCGTGGTACGATCTACTGTCGAAGTTTCTACTCTCTCAAGAATTCTCTAAAAGAACCGTGGATCCCACATTGTTCATCAGAAGACAAGGTAAAGAATTCTCCTGGTACAAATCTATGTTGATGATATAATCTTTGCGACTACTACACCTGAATTATGTGACCAATTTTCAAAAATAATGTGTTCAAAGTTTAAGATGTCGATGATGGGCAAAATATCATTTTTTTCTAGGACTACAGATTTTAAAAAGTCCCAGAGGCATCTTTTTAAACCAGTCTAAATATGCTCTAGAATCTTTGAAGAAATATGGTATGGAATCTAGTGACCCCGTGGATACTCCCATGGTGGAGAAATCCAAACTAGATGAAGATACACAAGGGAAAGCCGTAGATCCTACACACTATCGTAGAATGATTGGCACCCTTATGTATCTTACAGCCAGTAGACCAGACCTAACATTTGTTGCATGCATGTGTGCCCGGTATCAGGCAAAGCCTACCAAAAAGCACGTACATGCTGTAAAAAGAATATTTAAATACCTAAAAGGAACCGTTAATAGGGGACTCTGGTATCCAAAGGATTCTTCTATTGCTCTAACAGCTTATGCAGACGCTGATCACGCGGGTTGCCAAGATACTAGACGAAGTACTTCTGGATGTATGCAATTATTGGGAGACAGACTTGTTAGCTGGTCATCAAAAAGGCAGAAAAGCGCTGCGATATCCAGTACGGAAGCTGAATATATTGCCATGTCTGGCTATTGTGCTCAAATCCTTTGGATGAGATCACAGCTTACCGACTATGGCCTTGGATTCAATAAAATTCCAATGTACTGTGATAACAAAAGTGATATTGCCTTATGCTGCAACAATGTTCAACATTCTCGCTCAAAGCATATTGACATCAGATTCCACTTCATCAAAGAGCAAGTGGAGAATGGAGTAGTAGAGCTTTACTTTGTCAACACGGAGTATCAGCTAGCGGACATCTTCACTAAAGCCCTATGCAGAGAAAGAATTGAATTTCTTATCAACAAGCTGGGAATGCGAAGTTTTACGCCTGAGACACTAAAACAGTTGGCAGATGAAGCTGAAGAATAGTGGTGGTACCTATTCTGATATCCTGTATAATATGTATATATTAAAAAAAACCATAAAAACCAAAAAGATTTTTTCCATTTTCAAAAAAAAATTATAAAAACAATATACAAAAATATAAAATATATAAAACCAAAGAAAAAATTAAAAATTGAGAAAAATATAAAAAGAGGTAATAATGGCATGTCTTCTGAAAATCGATAACATTTACGGTCTTAAAAATGTCATTCAATAATGATACGAGGCTGAAGTTCGAGCAGAAGTTCTAAATGTTTTCAAAACATGCCAAAAATGGCTTGTTATTATTTCAAATAGTAACCCGGTCATCATCTTAAAGGCAAGTATTTCAAAAAGAAAACTTGACCTCTGAACAAGAATTTATTCTCGGGTATGGTCTACTTTATGACATACAAAGGCTTGTGATTACTTTGCATCATAAACCGTGCTTTTTGTGTTTCTATAGTGTAGTGTCAGTTGCGCTTATAGGTAGAACATTAAGAGAAATCTTATTTGCTTTGGTGTTTGTTTTTCAAGATAAAACATTGCTTCATCAGAAAATTATTTTCAAAGACATTTGACCACCCAAACAACGACTACTGCTCTTTAAATATAAAACAGATCATTGTTTGAGGAGGAGAAAATGTCAAATATCTTCTTCTATAAAATGTGCTTAAAGGGAAAAAGGTTTTAAATAATAATGGAATATCATTCTTTAAGGAAAGTTAATTAAGTTTAGCTTATGTGTGCCTTATATGTTATGTGTTTATGCCTTTAGGGAGTAAATGTGCAAGTTTAAGTTTTTTAGGAATTCTAGGTAAAAACATTAGGGACTATTTGTGCCATTGTTAATCCTTTATTGCCTAATAAAACTTATTTATGAAAAAATTTAAAGGGTATTGAAATTTCAGGGGGTGAATGTTTCAAAAACGTAACTTGTTTATTAACACACACACACCCCTTCCCGTCACCCTCACTCAAAACACACACTTAAGAAATTTTTCTCCCTCCCTCGAAATCGCCATACCTCAATCTTCTTCTCTAGTCGTTTTCATCTCTAAGGTACAACATATAAATTGTTCTACATCACCTAACCTACCTACGTCTCTAACGAATTGGCTTTTAATCCACAATTGATATCGAAATCTCTAATTCTCAAAATTAGGGTTCTTGAAAAACAACTTGGTTAAAACACCAAATTAGTTGAGGGGTTTTGTAGTTTTAGGTGTGTAATGTACTAGTTTAACTTAGTTTTATGTATGTTTAATGTATGAATGAAATATGATCAATCTATTGATCAAAAATTTGGGTTTATGTGAAATTGTGTAAAAAGATTATGGGTTTTTGTGTTTAGGAGCTAAATACCACTGTCTTGAATGTGTTTAAATGTTCTAATCTCACCATTACTTGTAGTCGTTGGAATATATGTGCATTAATGGTTAAATGTGCTCGTTTTGTGTATACACTTGATGATTCTGTGGATTCATGATTGTTTTCGTGTCCCTAAGCGTTGTTCTTATGATAAGAATGATAAAGTATCAAGTTTGAATGCTTGAAATGTTATGCTTGTGAAAAATTAAAAGGTGAACCGAACAACTCGTCCCATTGAAGAACCGAACAATTTTTTTCTTCAGGAACCGAACAATTAAGTCTGGCTTAGGAACCGAACAACTAAGTATGACTTAAGGAACCGAACAAATTGTATGCTTTAGGAACTGAACAACTCATGGGTCTCAAGGAACCTAACAACTAAATGTCCTTTGGGAACCGAACAACTAGTCTAAATTAAGGAACCGAACAACTAGCTTGCTTTAGGAACCGAAAAACTCATGGGTCTCAAGGAACCAAACAACTGAATGTCCTTTGGGAACCGAACAACTAGACTAAATTAAGGAACCGAACAACTAGCTCGCTTTAGGAACCGAACAACTCGTCTCCTTTAGAATCGAACAACTAACTTGTCTTTAGGAACCGAGCAACTAGTTTATCTTAAGGAACCGAACAACTAGTTTTTCTTAAGGAACCGAACAACCGTTTCTTTTCTTTAGGAACCAATCTATTAGTGTTCATTAGAAGGCAGTTTATCTTACAAGACCAAAAACACTTAAGATCAATTTTCCAACTAGAAGGCAATTTAAAACCTGTTTTAGGGAATTAATTAAAATTGGTTAATTATTATCTCTAATCAAGTTAAACTGGCTTAATTGTGAGGTAAAACAAGGTTAACTAAAATTAGGCTTAGGATATCAAAATTCTCTAACTAGTTAGAAAGAACACGATTCCTAGATAGTCAAACAAGTTTCCTTAAATCCTTAAGCAATTTTGTCAATCTAAGTTGTCATTTAAAGGAATATATCTTAAAAGGTGCTAAAAGTCTTAGAGTGCCTTATCCTTAAGAAAATTTCACATCATGAATCAACTCAAAGTGCTCAATTGAAAGGTCTTTATAGTATATTGTACAAACATAAACTGTATTGATCCCTTCTTAGCAGAATCATGGATAACACAAGAGCTCAGCAAAAGGCACTGGATGATGAATTAGTCACCCCTGCTAACCGTCTCAAGATAGGGAAAAGCAATCTCCGACTAATCTCAAATCTCAAATCCAAGGAACCTACTCTTCAAGTGGTATTAGATGCTCTCAAACTCACTCTATTCTACAAAGCATTTGAGATCACTGCTGATGTACCAGAAATATACATGCAAGAGTTCTAGGTCACTGTCTCTAGACATCATTCTTCACTTCATTTCAAGTTGAATGGCAAAAGTCATACTGTTAACATAGACAACTTCAGAGATATGCTCAAGATTTGCCCTAAACTCCCTGGTCAGATATTTAAAGAACCCCACTTGAAGAGGAGATTCTATCTTTTATTAGAGACCTTAGACACACTGGTGAGATCAAGTTTTTATTCGATGTCAACGTCAATTACATGCATCAACCATGGAGATTGTTTGCTGCCATAATTAACAAGTGTCTAAGTGGAAAAACTACTGCTTTGGAAAGTCTTCGTTTGTCACGTGCTCAAATTCTTTGGGGAATGTATCATAACAAGACTGTTGATTATGTCTACTTTCTGTGGGAAGATTTGGTGGTATCAAGTGGAGAACAAGAATTCTAAGAAGAACAATGACATGTATTATCTACGTTTCACCAAATTCATTGTAGACTACTTCATGGCAAAGGATCAGGCAATACCAAGGAGAAACAAGATGTTTTGGCACTATGCCAGGGATGATTTCATGTTCACCACAATAAGAGTCATTTCTAAACATCAAGAAACACAGGTATATGGCGCTATTCTCCCCCAGCACTTGACCAACCAAGCCATGCTAGAGTCCAAAGCCTACATGACTTACCATGCTTATGCTACTGGTGAAAAGACTCTAAAACCTAAATCTACAAAGAAGAAAGTTGATTCTGAATCATCTCTCAAGACGAAGCTTACTCAAGCTTCTAAAGGGAAAAAGAATCAAGACGGTAGCAAAGAGATATAAACCTGTCAAGAAGAAGCAATCTGTAACAAAGTCAAAAGGTTTAACTATGCTATCTGAGGTTGCTTTGACTAAAGCTGAACAAGTAAAGCTAGCAACAAAAAGAAGCCTAATACAAACTCACAGCTCTCAAGCCAGCGGCTCAGGTGCAGATGAAGGAACTGGTAGTATACCAGGGGTTCCTGATGTATCGACTTATGAATCTGATGATGAGCAAATCTCTTGGAAGTCAAGTGAAGAAGAAGATGATGATGAAGTGAATATGAGTAAAGACAATGATGATGATGCAGACAATGATGATGATGTTGATAAAGATGATGAAGATGACGATGCTGATAATCAAGATGATGAAATTCCAGATGATGCAAATCAAGATGATGATGATGAGCAAACTGATTCAGATAATGATGGTGATGACTTTGTTCACCCTAAGCTTTCCACTCATGATGATGAAGCAAGACAAGATGATGAAGTAAATGAAGAAGAAAGTGATGATGAAAGTAATGAAGACAGTGATGAAGAAGTTCAAGGTGCGAATATTGAGGAAGAGGAGATGGATGAAGAGGCGACACATGAAGAGGATGAAGCGAATGAACTATATAGGGACGTGAACATTAATCTGGAGGGAAGAGACACTGTGATGACAGATGCTCCACTACCTAATGTTCAAGGAACTCAGGTAACGGAAGATACTCATGCGATAATCACCGCTCCGCTCAATCCTGAAGGCAACAGCAGAGTTCTTCTGTATCATCTGGCTTCGTTTCTAACATGCTTAACCCCAGTCCAGATACAGGTATTGACATAATATTTACTCATAACACTGAGGCAACTTCACTGGTAGATGTTTTAGTCACCATTATTGTTGAGCCACCTCTTTTGTCTGCAATAACACTTCCACCCACTCCTCTCATCACACATCTGCAACAAATAACAGTACCCACGCCAGCAACTGTTCCAAGCTCCTCACTACAAGATCTTCCCAACTTTGGCTCTTTATTCGGGTTTGACAATAGACTAAAAACTTTGGAAACTGACTTCTCTTAGTTTAAGCAAACGAACCAATTTGCTGAAGCAGTTTCTTCCATTCCCGGCATTGTTGATGCGTACCTTGCCAACAAGATGCATGAAGCCATCAAAACTGTTGTTCATTTATAATCCAAAAGACTCAGAGATGAAGCCCAAGCTGAAAATGCAGACTTCCTCAACAAACTTAATGATAACATTAAGAAAATAATCAAGGATCAAGTCAAGGAACAAGTTAAAGCTCAAGTCTCTAAGATTTTGCCAAAAATTAAGAAGACAGTAAATGAACAACTCAAAGCTGAGGTTATGACTCGTTCATCCACTGAATCCAAGACATCTCTTGCTTTAGCTGCCAACCTATCTGAATTAGAGCTGAAGAAGATTCTCATAGACAAGATGGAGAGCAATAAGTCAATCCACAGATCTGATGAACAAAATAATCTCTACAAAGCATTGGTTAACGCTTACGAAAGTGACAAGCTCATACTTGACACTTATGGAGATATTGTTTCGTTTAAAAGACGTAGAGATGATGAGGATAAAGATGAAGAACCCTCCGCTAGATCAAACCGGGGGTCCAAGAGAAGACGAGCTGGAAAAGAACCAGAGTCAACCAGTACACCAAAGGAAAAGACATCCAAGATATCTGGCAAGTCATATGAAGGGTCCAAATCTAAACACAAGACTACTAGTGAATCTGCTCAAACAGAGGAGCCTATGCACACTACCAAAGATTTGGAAGAACCCGCACATCAGGAGTTCAATACAGGAGTTACTAAAGATCAACCTAATGAAGAAACCCCTTAGTTCCCTGATTGGTTTCAGAGACCAACAAAACTTTCTTCTCCTGATCGTGATTGGAACAAGACTTTTCCTGATGCTCATGGACCTGTTCAACCTTGGCTAAGCTCTTTGGTCCAGAAGGAAGATCCCAAAGAATCGTTTAATGAGCTGCTAGACACTCCTCTTGACTTTTTAGCATTCGTGATGAACCGACTTAAGGTTGATACTTTAACGCCAGAACTATTAACCGGTCCAACATTTGAGCTGATGAAAGGATCATGCAAGAGTCTAGTGGAGCTCGAATACCTCTTTAAATAAGTCTACAAGGCATACTGAACAATTAGACTGGAACAACCCTGAAGGTCAGCAATATCCACATGATCTGCGAAAACCACTACCATTGATACCCAATTCTTGAGGTCGTCATGTCATACCTTTTGATCACTTCATCAACAAGGACCTAGAGTATCAAAGCGGTGCTATCTCAAGCCGAAAATAAGCAACTTCAGTAACGAAGACCAAGGCTGCAGATTATGGGTACATCAAATGGATTGAAGATTTAATCCCTAACAGAATGTAGAGTCAAGTGCTGGTTAGCTATGACAAACATGCACCCTGGGGAATCTCACATTGGGGATGAAAACGACGACTCCAAACACAGAATCATTGCTGCTAACAGGGAATCTGCTCGAGATGTCTACTCCAAACACAGAATCATTGCTGTCACAAAGCTTGAAATAGACGAATGGCATAACTACATGCATCTTGATTGGATCATTGTTCGTAGGGATGATGACAAGCTGTACAAATTAAAGGAAGGCGATTTCAACAAGCTTCGCATTCAAGACATCGAAGACATGATGCTTCTTCTTGTTCAAGGCAGGTTGACAAATCTCACCGTTGAAGAACGCTTAGCCTTTAATGTCTCCTTAAGAATGTTCACAAGAAGCGTTGTCATCCAAAGGCGTGTAAAAGATCTTCGATTAGGTGTCAAAGTTACCAAAAGAAGCTCAACCTCACTAAGCCGGATACGTACAGACCAGATCTTAAAAGAAGGGAAGCTTACACAACATACTACAATCCCAGAGGTTTCATTTACCAAAACAAAGACAAAAAGAACAGACTGGTGCGTATTGATGAACTACATAAGTTTAGTGATGGTACACTCAATGATGTTCGGACTGCTCTTACTGATCGTCTAAAGGGAGTTCAGATGGAGTATCTGCCATA
The DNA here is from genome assembly GCA_026074375.1 of Tanacetum coccineum. Lineage (NCBI taxonomy): Eukaryota > Viridiplantae > Streptophyta > Magnoliopsida > Asterales > Asteraceae > Tanacetum > Tanacetum coccineum. Next base: position 18,499 of record BQNB010056281.1, on the reverse strand, counting down.
GACTATCTGGAGACAAAGTGACAAAGACAAAGCAGGAGCTATGATCCATGCAATTGACAAACAGCTAAAGACAAGGAGGATTATGCGGAGTTTAGAGAAATTTATTGGTGGGAGACCGTACGAAGGAGACTTTCGGCTGCTGCAAAGGACCATATGATTTATCATATGATGTCCTCATCATAATAGGTCAAACCTTGTACGTAATAAATAACTTGTGACATTTGTATATATGTAATGTAGACTTTAAGGTGACAATAAGTAGTGCTTGAGTATAAAATTTTCAAGAATTTCTTAGTAAATTCAAAAATTTTCAAATTATTGTACTCAACACTGTCTTATAAACCCTCAAAAATTAAGGGGGAGCATTAAAATGTTCACGTTAGATATTATGTAACATTTTGTCCCTAAACATTTAATCAATTGATATCCAAAATATCAAGGGATTAACATTTTGGATAAGGGGAGAAAATATGATTGAACTGAATCTAATTTGTATTGAAATGTGATCAGATAAAATGGACTCAATGCACTCCACACTTAGCATGTACTATGATTATGGTGCACATGTTAAGGGGAGGCTTTTAGTGATGATGAAAAACTTTCAAAGTGTAAATCTTTTGACATTTATATCAAACACTTTGATTGAAATTTTCTATGATTTTGGTTTTGATTGAGATGGAATACCCAAAAGACCGACAATGTACTTAAATTTATGGAGTTGTAAGGTGGTTAGGCATAGGTATTCAAATCCCATGATCCTGCCAGAACCAGAGGGATCTACCCAGGGATATCCACTAGATAGTGTAGAAGTCCTTAGGTATGATACAAAAGGAGAAAAAGTGAGAATCAAGAATAATGCCGACTGAGATGGAGCTAACACTGGAACAAACCCAACAAGGTGTTAGTCATGAAGTCTCGATAAGTATTAAAGGGGTTGAAGAATGAAAAAGAAATGTAAGAATAAAGGGTGTAAAGAAAGAAGCCCTCTATACACTTAGGCAGAAACCGGGTCAATACATAAACTGTCAGAAACACTAAGTTTTTGTCTGACATTGAAGACAATCATGGACCCAGTAACGTTATGCATAACCCTCCCTAGCCACTCAAGGTCTCTCAACAGAATCTTGTTTCATTTCTCATGGCGACTCTTGCTGACAAAGTGATTCTTTCTGGTGCTGACAATCATCCACCTATATTGGAAAAAGATATGTACGATTCCTGGAAAAGCAAAATGGAGCTATACATGATGAATAGATAACATGGAAGAATGATTCTTGAATCCATTGAAAATGGTCCACTAGTCTGGCCTTCAATTGAGGAAAATGGAGTGACTCGACCAAAGAAATATTCTGAGTTATCTGCTACGAAAGTAATTCAAGCTCATTGTGATATCAAGGCGACAAATATCATTCTCCAAGGACTACTACTAGAAGTCTATGCATTGGTTAGAAATTACAAAATCGCCAAGGATCTTTGGGAAAGAATTCAACTTCTCATGCAAGGAACTTCATTGACAAAACAAGAGAGGGAGTGTAAGCTTTATGATGAATTCGATAAGTTTGCTTATAAGAAGTGGAAACACTACGTGAATTCTACTTGAGATTTTCACTGCTACTCAATGACATGAACATCTACAACATTAAACAGGAACAATTTCAAGTGAACACAAAGTTTTTGAATACTCTTCCTCCTGAATTGAGCAAATTTGTGACAGATGTCAAACTGGTTTAGGATTTGCACACAACTAACATCGATCAGCTTCATGCTTATTTGGGACAACATGAATTTCATTCTAATGAGGTTCGTTTAATGCATGAACGCAATTCAGATCCGCTTGCTTTGGTTGCAACCCATCAGATGACCCAGTCTCCTTATTAAACTCATCAAAACTCATAACAAAACACTCAATTTCAACCACAAGTTTCATCATATCAGTCTCCATAGTATGGTTCACCTTGTCATTCTTCACAATATACAACTCATCAATCATCAACACCTCTTTTAATCATTTTATCCATCTAATGATTATCAATCATTAATTCACCACAACGTTTATTCTCCATCATCATCCATCCCTCAATTAGAATACGCTCCCTCAGTTAACCAACAATCTGAATTTTCCTAACCAGACTTGGGTCTTATTGTTCCAGTGTTCCAGAAAGGTGGTGATTCTATTGATGCCATCAATCACATGATGTCCTTTTTTATAGCTGTTGTCACTTCCTGTTATCCCACTACCAATAACCAGCTGAGGAATTCGTCAAACCCTAGGCAACAAGCTACCATTAATAATGGAAAGATAAAATTAAACCAATTCAGGAGGAGGAACAAACTTCTTATAGCTGCGAGCGTACTTTAAGGACTATACTCTGGGAGCGTAGAGTGGAAACATTTCTGGAAACAAAGAACAATTATCTGATACAACTGCAAAGGGGTTAAGGCATTTGCTACAACTGCAAAGGGAAAAGCTATATGTTCAAACAATGCACTAAACCCAAGAGGAAACGAGATGATTCTTGGTTTAAGGATAAAGTGTTGTTGGTACAAACTCAAGCAAGTGGTCAAATTCTACATGAGGAGGAATTAGCATTTTTGGCAGATCCATGAATTCCAAAAGGTCAAGCCACACAGACTGTCATTACTCACAATGCTGCTTATCAAGCTAATGATTTGGATGCATATGACTCTGATTATGATGAACTCAACACTACCAAAGTTGCTCTCATGGCGAATTTATCTCATTATGGTTCAGATGCTCTTGTTGAGGTACACAATCATGATAATGTGAATAATAATATGATTAATCAAGTTGTGCAGATGATGCCATCTTCTGAACAGTCGAATTTTGTAACCCATTCAGAGACTGAAATAACCAGTGATAGCAATATCATTTCTTATTTTCAGTATGTAATTGAATCATAATAGGGAGCTGTTCAAAATTCTAACTCCTCTGCACAACAAAATGCATTGATATTATCTGTGATTAAACAACTGAAAACCCAAGTAGTTAACTGTACCAAGAATAATCTAGAAAATCAGAGTGTCAATGATACTTTAACTGCTGAGCTTGAAAGATATAAGGAACAAGTTAAAGTGTTGAAATAAGGACAAAATGTTGATTTAAAAAGTAAAGATAACATTTCAGATTCATGTGCACAGTCTGTAGAGATTGATCATCTTAAACAAACTCTTTCAAAACATTTAACAGAAAAGGAATCTTTAATGCAAATGGTTACTCATCTCAAAAATGATTTTAAGAAAGAAGAATCTAGAAACATTGATAGGAAAATAGCTTTAGAAAAGCGGATCAAACAGCTAGATAATATTGTTTTTAAAAGAGATCAATCTGCACAAACTGTTCACATGTTGACGAAACCTCAATTTTTCTATAATCATACCATTAAACAAGCTCTTGGTTTTCAAAATCTTTTCTATCTAAAGAAAGCTCAGCAGTTGGAACCAAAGCTTTATGTTGGTGATATCATTGAGTAAACTAATGAAATTATGATTTCTGACTCCGAAGGATCTTAATGCTTGCTGAAGAGAGTCGTTCAAAAATGCTTTTATAATAAAATGATCATATAATGTTAGAAAAGAAAGTTAATACTACACCAGTCGATTATGCTGTTCTTAATCAACTTTCTCAAGATTTAAAAAAAAATTGTTCCACAAACTGAATTATCTGCTAAACAAGCCTTTTAGTCTTAGAATTCTGTGAATTCTGCAGAACCCACTATTTCTAGTAGACCCACCAATGTTGAGGTTCCAAAAGAACTTCCTAAAGTCAGCATGGTTAATACGAGTTTGAAGAAACTTAAACACCATCTTGCTAGTTTTGATGTGGTAGTCAAAGAAAGAACCACACCCATAGTTATCACTAAGGGTTCGTCTGGGTTCGAACATACAAAATCTTGTTTTAGGGATGAAATAATTCCATTTGTAAAGCTCTAAAGGACTTATTTAACACATTCAATCAATATTTGGTTGATGAACTTTCTGAAGACGCCAAAATGTCTTTCATCTATGGAACAGGCTGTGGAACAACATCGTTTAGAGTCAAAAACATTTGAAGTTAAAATGAATCAAGTTTTGAACGAAAACGAACGACTCTTGGAACAAGTTATTAGCAAAGATATCGTGAACACTATTGTGAATTCTTCTGTGGATATTGCTTCTGTGAATGTGCATGAATGTGAAAAGTGTCTCAAACTTGAGACTGAGCTTCTCAACAAAAAGGATTTCGTTGAAAAAGAGATTTACGATAAACTGTTCAAAAGTTTTACCACTCTTGAAAAACATTGCATCTCTTTAGAAGTTGATACTCAACTTAATCAGGAAATTTTTCAAAGGGACAATTCTGTTTCAAATCAAAGTGCTCCAAGTTTTGATCAATTGTTTGAATTAAATGAATTGAAAGCTCAGTCCCAAGAGAAAGACACAGTCATAAAGAAGTTGAAAGAGAGAATTAAATCTCTAAGTGGAAAAATGAATGAGGATAAGATTAAAAAGGACTTAGAAGAGATTGAAACAATAAATATTGAATTGGATCATAGGGTGTCAAAGCTTATTGCTGAGAATGAGCATTTGAAACAGACCTATAAGCAACTTTATGACTCGATTAAACCAGCACGTATTCGATCAAAAGAACAATGTGATGATTTAATTAATCAAGTCAATCTAAAGTCTGTGGAAATCTCTGATTTAAATGCTAGTCTTCAGGAAAAAGTTTTGGTAATTACAGATCTTAAGGATGATTTAAGGAAACTTAAAGGAAAAGCTCTAGTTGATAATGACGTTACAAAACACCCTAGTGATCCAGAAATGCTTAAGATTGATGTGGAACCAATAACCCCTAAATTGTTGAATAAAAAGACAGCTCACTCTGCCTATATTAAGCACACTCAAGAAGAAGCTACAGTTCTTAGGGATCTAGTTGAACATGTTAAATCAAAATATCCACTAGATCAATCCTTAGAATCTGCTTGTAGGTATGCTAAACTAGTTCAGGAGTTGCTTACAAACATCAGTAAAACTTGCTCTAGTGTCAACAATACTAATGGAAAAATAGTGGCTGTGACCCTAAAGAACAAGGACAAAATGGTTAGATTCACTGAGCCCATCACATACTCAGGAAACACAATCACAAAAACAACCTCTACATCAAACCTAGTTTCTAACAAACCTATGTTGTCTTGTACAGGAGTAAAACCGTCTACTAGTGCTAGCGGATCACAGCCTTTAGGCGATACAAAGAAAGATAAGATTCGGCAAACACCAAGTAGTACTCAGAAGAATAAAGTAGAAGCCTACCTTAGAAAAGTTAAATCTAGTTTGAAAAATAAAGATTGTGTTGTTCAACCTAAAGGAACTGCTCATGTGCAGCATTCCAAGCTTAATGCGAATTCTAAACTTAAATGTGTTAAGTGTAATGGTTGCATGCTATTTGATAATCATGATTTGTGTGTTCTTGATTTGATCAATAATGTAAATGCTCGTAAAAAATCTAAATCTGTTAACAAAAGTTCAAAGAGAAAAGTTTGGAAACCAACAGGAAAGTTACAAATATTGGATTAATCTGAACCTACTGTCGACCTTCACTATAGTAGGAAAAATGCCGTGCCCTTTAACCTAGGATTACCAAACTACTGAAGTACCCCTTAGAAAACACTGTTCTAGAAAAAGGAAACACCTAACCCTAATTGTCACATCCTCTCATATATGTCCTTCTTGTCAAAACCCGCAAAGACTAAGTCCTTGCTATGGCACTGACGTCCTGGCTCATCTGAACTTTGTGCAATCAACATTTAGCTAACACGGGCTTGTTCGAGTCTCCCTAAGCTAAAATTAAAAAGGACCAGTTTGTGTTCTCTTGTGCAATGGAAAAGCAAGAAGAAACCTCACAAACCTAAATCTGAAGACACCAACCAAGAAAAACTCTACTTTGCACATGGATCTTTATAGACCAATGCGTGTCGCAAGTGATAATGGAAAGAAGTACATCATCGTCATTATTGATGATTACTCTGGATTTACATAGGTTAAGTGCTTAAGGTCAAAAGATGAAGCTCTAAATTTCATAATTAAGTTTCTCAAGATGATCCAAGTGCGGCTTAAAGTACCTGTCCGACGCATCAGAACAGATAATGGAATTGAATTTGTTAATCAAACTTTCGGAATATAGAATGGTTTGACATCTCGTAATGAAACATCTGTTGCTCGCTTTCACATAGCAAAATGGTGTCGTGAAAGACAGAATCATATCTAATTGAAGTTGCCGCACAATGTTATTATTATAAGCTCGTATTTTTATGGCAGAAGTTTGCAAACCAGCATGTTACACCCAAAATTGTCCATACGTATGTCTTCGTCATGGCAGAAACACATATGAGCTTTTTACATGACAAACCTCTCGACATATCATTTCCATGTATTGTGGTGCACATTCTATTCGACAAATGATAGTTGAAGTACTTGGAAGTACAACCAAAATTGATATTGGTATTTACATGGCGATGCAACCAACAAAGAAAGCATTTCAAATTTACAACCGACGTACCAAACGAATCATTGAGACAATTAATGTAGATTTTGATAAGCTGACTGCGATGGCTTCTGAACACAGCAATTCAGGACCCGCACTTCATGAAATGACTCCTGCAACAATCAGTTCAGGACTCGTGCCAAACTCTCCTCCTTCACACCGTTTTACCACCTCAAAAGGGATCTCTTGTTTCAACTTTTGTTTGATGAATTACTCACTCCTCCACCTAGTGTTGATCACCCAACCCCTGAAGTAATTGCTCCAATTGCTGACGTAGTTGCTCCAGAACCTGCTGCATCAACCGGTTCACCTTCCTCAACAATAGTTGACCAAGATGCACCATCACCTAGTAACTCTCAAACAACACCCAAAATTCAATCTCCTATCATTCCTAACGATGTTGAAGAAGACAATCATGACTTAGATGTTGCACATATGAATAACGATATGTTCTTTGGTATTCCAATTCCAGAAGTTCCTTCTGATCAATCTTCAACAACAGATATTATTCATACAATTGTGCATCCCAATCACCAAATTTTTGAACACAATAGTAAATGGACTAAGGATCATCCACATGAAAATATAATCGGTGAACTCGCTAGACCAGTTTCCACAAGGCTGCAATTACATTAGGAAGCTCTTTTCTGTTACTACGATGCTTTCCTCACTACTATTAAACCCAAGACATATAAAGATGCTTTGACTCAATCCTACTGGTCGAATCAATGCAAGAAGAGCTCAATGAGTTCGAACGCCTTAGAGTATGGGAGCTCGTACCCTGACCAGATAAAGTTATGGTTATTACTTTGAAGTGGATCTACAAAGTGAAGCTAGACGAACTGGGAGGTATTCTAAAGAACAAGGCTCTGTTAGTGGCTCATGGTTACCGTCAAGAAGAGGGAATTTATTTTGAAGAGTCTTTTGCTCCGGTTGCAAGATTAGAGGCTATAAAGATTTTTCTCGCGTTTGCTGCTCACATGAACATGGTCGTCTACCAAATGGATGTGAAGACTGCGTTTCTGAAAGGTTTTAGAATATAAAGTTTCATAAACTTTAGTTAAACACAGAATCCGTCTCATTGATATCCGCCCACGGCTCCGTCCATTCTTCCATACCTAGGACCTGAATTTACAATTGCTAAAAGTCAACACAAGGTTGAGTGAAATCATAGGTTTATCAGTAAAAAGGGTGGACACAAGATCGAAGTAATAGTAGACTCTGAAATACACATTCAGAAGTCCAAAAGTTTATTTTTTGCACTAAGCTCATGACACGAAGACATAACTAGATTTGTGCCCAATCTGAATATAGGATGCTTGCCAACAACTCTAAACATCTCTCCTTGTCCCCCTCACCCGATCAAATAGGACCCAAGTAAGGGTGGGGGTTGTTAGCCCGATAGATCTATCCATAACACCATCGCTCACTATAATAGCAATTATAGAAAGCTCTATACTACTTCTCGGTATCATTGACTCTGCTTATAGACCATTCTTACTATATATGTGATATTTTATTATATTATATGTATTTTAAGGTATAGTCTGAGCGGATCAAATAGTAACTTTTATAAAAATAGTTTTATAAAGTATTTATCGTCGTAAAATCGTAACTAGCGTATCTTCTTCGTTATAAATCGGTTTTTCGAGTTTCTTATCATTTTGGAATCGTCATGAGGCGTAGTATTTTATAATAATGAAAACCCTACTGTTTGGATTTCGAATCCAAACAGCCCCTTCTGTATGTTTTATATAATTAATTGTATACTTGTTTTATACATACTTTTTGACAATTTAAAATACCACAATTCCTTTATAACTCTTAATATACTTATGTCATATAAATTATATAGATCCATAATTTGTCCATTAGTCCAAGATCACAAGTTCATAACTTCACATAAAATCATAACTTTCCTTAATTAACTTTTAATCACTAGTTTATACTTAAATATTTTCCACTTAAACCAACATGTTAACATACTTATAATCTCATTATTCCATGATATTACCAATCACATATCATATGAAAAAGTGTACAAAATCATAATCACAAGTAAGTTATTCATTTAACATGTTTAAAACCCAAAATGGTGATTTAGTTATATACAACATGTAAACACATAAAAATGATAAAAGTAAAGACATAAAGGGTTTTAGATAACCTTATGGTGATGTATGATGATGAGAAATATGTTCTAAACCCTTGTTTAGATTATAAACCAAAGCTTGCACAATCAAAGAAACCCTAAACCCTATTCTTGCTTCATGCTTGATTAACCCTTATAAACCTTAAACTAACCCTTCTAAACACCTAAGGACATCTTAGATGTGTTGTAGGAATGTATGTAAATGTGTTAAATAAATTTTGTATGGATTTGTATGTTGTTCTTGGTGTTGCCGTGAGCTAAAGGAGGAGGAGGGAGGAAGAGTTTTTGTGTTTTACACCTTGAAAGTGAGAAGTGTGTGTGTAATATGCTAGCTAAAGCCTTATATATCCTAAAGACTAGTCAAGAACACTTAGAGTAAAACATGGAAGTCTTTAGTCTTTGTCTCCAAAAGAAAGGATCATCCCATGGTTTTAAGGAATTGTGTTTATTGGTTCCCTAAAGAAGATGTTATCCCATGAAATCAAGGTAGATGTTTAGCTAGTTCTTTATTTGCCAAATGAAAATGAAAGTATATATTGATAATGTATAAGTTGTAGTTTTATTAAAACATAATGCATAACTTTGTAAAGTGTATGTATTTGTCTATTTGTTTCGTGTAAGGTTCGGCTCAAGTGATGAATGTAGGTAAAGTTTTATAAAACTTTAAGCATTAGATATAAACATAGGTATTTGTTGAAGCGTAGAAAAGTTTTGGTGATTCCGGGAATACCTAAACGTAATTTATCGCGAAACGTAACGTTTTACGCAACCGATAAAAATAAAACACAATAAGTTAATTATTACTTTAGTAGTAATAATATAATGATTTCTTGACGTAAATTTAAATTTGTTTGGTGCCCGTTTACGTTGATTGTTGATTTTAAATTTACGTGATTTTACTATATAATAAGAATTAAAAGTAAACATGTACGAGAAAAAAAAATTAGTAAAATAGATGGCGTCGTAAATGACCTGAAAATACGGAATGTTACAGTCTCCTCCGGTTAGAAGTGCCTTGTCCTCAAGGATCAAGTTGCGGCACTTGAGGAAAGTACGGGTTCGGAGAAAAGATGTGGATATTTCATCCGGAATTGGTCTTCATGTTCCCAGGTATACTCAGCTCCTTGCTGAGAGTTCCAACGAACTTTGACCAATGAGATTTTTTTTCGCTTTAGCTTCTTCACATCCTGCTCTACGATCTCCATAGGCTCTTCAACAAAACGCAGATTTTCATCAATCTCGATCTCATCCAAAGGCACCTGAACATCTGGCTCAGCCAAGAATTTCTTGAGGTTCGACACATGAAACGTGTCGTGGATATAGCTTAGCTTCTGGGGTAACTTCAGCCGATAAGCCAACGGTCCAACATGCTATACGATTTCAAATGGTCCCATATATCGTGGTGCTAGCTTTCCTTTCTTATCAGATCGTACCACTCCCTTCCATGGAGATACCTTAAGTAACACTCGGTCTCCAACTTGGAATTTAAGAGGTTTACGCCTCTTATCAGCATAGCTTTTCTAGCGACTCCTAGCCGTCTTCAATCTTTCCTTAATTTGAACAATCTTTTCAGTCGTTTCTTGTACAATTTCTGGTCCAATAAGTTGACTTTCTCTAACTTCAGTCCATATCACGGGTGATCTACACTTCCGCCCATACAAAGCCTCGAATGGTGCGCACTTAATGCTTGTGTGGTAAAGGTTATTATAGGAAAACTCAATCAATGGAAGATGAGTATCCCAACTTCCACCAAAATCTATAACACAAGCTCGAAGCATATCCTCCAGTGTCTGAATAGTACGCTCACTCTGACCGTCGGTCTGAGGGTAGTAAGCCGTACTCATGTCTAGTCTCGTACCCAATGCTTTCTGAAAAGCTTGCCATAAGTATGACGTGAATCGACCATCACAATCTAAAATGATTGACACCGACACACCATGTCTCGCTACAATCTCATTGGTCTAAATGTTTGCTAATTTCTCTAACTTGTAGTCTTCACGAAAAGGTAAGAAGTGAGCCGACTTGGTCAATCTATCCACAATGACCCAAATCGCATCATGCCCACCGATGCTTCTAGGCAACTTTGTGACTAAGTCCATTGTTATCTTCTCCCATTTCCACTTAGGAATTTCTGGTTGTTGAAGTAATCCTGAGGGTTTCTGATGTTCGGCTTTAATCTTAGAGCACGTAAGACATCTGCTAACGTACTCAGCAATGTCTCTCTTAATACTAGGCCACCAATACAAGTCTATCAAAACATAGTACATCTTATCTGCACCTGGATGTACTGAATATCTAGAAGTATGAGCTTCATCCATGATCAATTTCCTTACATCACCAACTGATGGAATCCAGATACGATCAAAGAAGTAAATTTCACCATCATCTCGTTGCTCAAAGTGTCTTTCTAATCCTCTTAGCCATTAAGTTAGGGCATTGAGATCCTTGGAAGCTTTGCTCTGCGCTTCCAAAATCTTAGTCTTAAGTCCAGAATGAATAGTACTGGAGACTCTTGTGGTCGGTGTAGATAACACTTTTCTCTTTTCTGCTCAAGGCATCTGCCACCACATTCGCCTTGCCCGGGTGGTATTTGATCTCACACTCGTAGTCACTGAGTAGCTCGATCCACCGCCTTTGGCGCATATTTAAATCTTTCTGGTCAAATATGTACTGGAGACTCTTGTGTCAGTTATACTAACACTTTTCATCCCATCAAGATAATGTCTCCAGATTTTAAGAGCGAACACCACCGCACCCAATTCCAGGTCATGGGTGGTATAATTTTTCTCATGCTTCTTCAACTGTCTTGATGCATACGCTATCACTTTGCCCCGCTGCATCAGCACGCACCCAAAACCTTGTTTTGATGCATCACAATAGACCACAGAGTCATCGGGTCCATCAGGGAGTGCCAACACAGGAGCATTGCATAGTTTCTCCTTCAGAATTTGGAAAGCTTCATCTTGCTTATCGCCCCACATATAAGCCTTATTATTTTGAGTCAACAGGGTCCTAAAAATGAATGGATTTCAGTTGACGATTCAGGAGTCTTCCAGTTCTTGACAAACTCAACCTTGCTAGGATCTACGTGGATACCATCGCCAAAAGTTCAATATAGACCCAATTTTTGTCATAGACCCAATGAACCAATCACAGCCACTCATTTTTTCATCAAAAATAAAAAAAACCCACTTTCCACTTTTTTTTAAAAATTAAATATCTCACACACTGTTAATCGTTACGCAAAACAAAACATACCATCGCGACGAGAATTAAATTATCTTTCTATAGAGGGGCGACACTATGTACTTTCGACGAACTTTTTTTTTATGATTTTATGAAGTCATATACGATTTTATGAAATCATATATGATTCATTATACGAATCATATATGATTTTCGCAATTCGTGACTGAAACAAAATTGAAAAAATTTTCGTTAGAATCACAAATCATATATTATGATTTCATGAAATCATATATGATTTAAATCATATATGATTTTATGAAATCATATATGATTCGTTATACGAATCATATATGATTCGTTATACGAATCATATATGATTCGTCATACGAATCATATATGATTTTCGCAATTCGTGACTGAAACAAAATTGAAAAAAAGTTCGTCGGAATCACAAATCATATATGATTTTATGAAATCATATATGATTTTATGAAATCATATATGATTTTATGAAATCATATATGATTCGTTATACGAATCATATATGATTTTCGCAATTCGTGACTGAAAAAAAAAATCGAAAAAAAGTTCCTCGAAAGTATATCGTGTCAAACGTCTGTACTGAAAGTATAAAAAATACTCGCTCGCGTTGATGTATTTTTGTCTGTGTGACGAATTTACAGTTTGTGTATAAAATATTTTATTTTTAAAAAAGAGGTGGAAAGTGGTTTTTTTTATTTTTGATGAAAAAATGGATGGTTGAGATTGATTCATTGGATCTATGACAAATAATGGGTCTATGTTGATCTGAAACTCGGGAATTCCATCACGGTTTGACATAATTGTCATAGGAACTGAACTTCTTTCAACCCAAAATTCAACACTTATGAAAATTTTAGGTATAACTTCTCCTTTGAGTAAGTCTAAAATCGTCTTCAGGTGGACTTCATGTTCTTCTTCTGACTTTGAGTTAGATTAGATGCGTCATATGAACACAAATTTTGAATTTTTCCTAATACAGTTTGCAGGAAGAGCGGTTCAATTATGTCCTATGATATTGCTGGTGCGTTCGTCAGCCCAAAGGCATGACTATGAACTCACATAAGTGCAAAGTATCAAGTTCTAAATGTGGTCTTCGGTATATCTTCCTCTCGGACTCTTAAACTGATGATATCCCGAGCGAAGATCTATCTTCGAGAAACAACACGCACCTTGTAATTGGTCAAACAAGTCATCAATTCTGGGGAGAGGGTTAACGGTTCTTATAGTCACTTGTTTAGTTCCCCATGTAGTTAATACACATTCTCATCGAACCGTTGTTCTTCTTGATAAAGAGCACGGGTGCTCCCCATGGTGAGTAACTTGGTCAAATAAAACCCTTCTTTTGAAGTTCTTTATGCTGGTCTGATAATTCTAACATTTCTGAATGGGCTAACCGGTATGGAGATCTAACAACTAGCGATGCGCCTGGAATCAAATCAATGCGAAATTCTATCTCTCGCACAAGGGGTAAACCTAACAGATCGGTCTCGGAATTACCTTAGGGATGTCTCCAGGACAACAAGTATGTCATCAAGCTTATTATCATCAGCCTTGATACATGCAATGTGAAGGAAGTTCACTTGTCCGGACTCTCGCCTTGAACTATTAAGAAATCTTGCCATTCGGAGAGGAATAGGACAATCTTCTCATAATAATCGATGAGAGTCTGGTGTTATGACAAACCTAATCCATTCCAATGATAACATCAAACTACCTTAACGGTTTTGGTAAACCCCCCCCCCCCTAGGTCTATTTTGAAATAGTAATTACACAAGGGGACTAAGGTGCAACTACGTAAAATGGTATTGGTGCTAACAACTTTTTCGTTGCTAATTCGATTTCATAAATATGTTTTTAAAGAGGTGGGGCAATAATCAATTAAAAGTATTAACGCTGAAGATACAAACTCTTCTTAAAAAATCTCATGGGCGGCTGATTTGCAAAACAAGTACATAATTGTTGGAATTGTAAAGTATGCGAGTCATGACACATGGTTAAATAATGGCGCAATGATATAAATATATAATATATTTATCAGGGATAGTCGATATTTACTATAATGTTGATAGAAATAGATATTGATATGTCATTGAATTAGACATAACGACGATCGAATTGAATCCGAGTAATATATATTATAAGTTATATTAATGCATTATATGACATTCATAAAAGTAAGTTAGGATTCAGGGAATACGCGCGCGTGGTTATCAGATAGCGATGAAGGATTCTGTATTTAAAAAATGAAAGAAAGAAATCTTTAAAACTTTGTGGTTATAGACTAGTTTTGAAAATGGACCAGTCTCCATAACCATGGCTCTGGTACCATCTGTATTACCCCCAAAATCATGGTGGTAGCAGCGGTAATGGTAAACCAATGGGGTGCTATGTCAAAGGTACAACAATTCAAAATATATGAAACGACCATAAATGGACGTTTAAGACAAGATTTCACTTCGATGCCATAACAAAATATCAGAGTTTATAAATTAGGTCCCATATGTTTTAAAAGTCATAAACATTTCAAGTACATATTTAATTAAACAACAGCTTCATAAATACCAAAAAGATGACTTAAAGTTTTTTAAGATAATAAAAGTTGCATTGACTATATAAACATAATCGGTCTTCATTGATATTCGCACGGCTCCCTCCAATCATTAATATCATAGGACCTGAAAATTACATGTAAAAGTCAACACAAAGGTTGAGTGTAATCATAGGTTTATCGGTAAAAAAGGTGGGGTGTGGACCACTAAGATCAAAGTTAATAGTAGACTCTAAATATTCTGTAGTACAAATGTTTATTATTGCACTAAGCTCAATGACCCGCGGCCATAATAGATATGTGCCCCAATCAGGAATATAGGATGATTGCAAAAACTACTCCCTCTCAATTTTTAAATGGCACCTTGATCAACAGTGACCCAAGAAAGGATGGGGATTGTTCAATCCCGAAAGATCTATCTCAACACTCGCGCTTACTACATTAGCTATTACACGCGTTCATGATAATAGGGACTTCACGGTATAAGGTTACTTAGCAATAATATTCAGGCGAAATCTGGTTTGCATTTTACTTTGTAAAAATTTTGAAAACACTTTGGAAAATCACTTGTGTCAATAGTTAAAACATGCTTGTAAATTCACACGTTAGATTTTGTTAAACAATCACATATAAAAAGGGGGCTATGAACTCCACCTCGGAGTGAATGGAAAATACAACAAGCATTCAAATAGAAAAAAGCAGTCATGAAGGAATCGAAGGCAACCTAATACAATTATAGGTAGTATAAGTACTAAACACTTGATTATTTAAAGGTCGATATAGCTCATCATACGTATCGTGGTCGGCTATCATTAATTAAGAGGTCATGTTAGTGACGTTTGAGGAGTAGGACACTTCTAAACGTAAATCCAATAATCTGTCGATTACGCCACCCCGAAGAGGCCCTCGTATGAAAAAATCCCTTGTATCCTATAGTACTTTGATTAACTAATAATATTACATTATAATTCTTTATAGCTAATCACCATTAAATCGTTTTAGTGAAATCATATTATATAAATGTAAAATGTTTATAAGTATACTTAGTAAAACTGGCGTAACTTTTCTTGTTTTTAGGTTCCGTTTCATTTCGTTTTTACCGTCACGCCTTCGTATTAAGAAGAGTTATCCAAAAATATAATATTTTTCTAAATTTGAGTTTTTTGATGAATAGTGGGCATTTTACTGTTCATAACAGGTTTATATATTTATTTTATATAGTTTGTTTTTCGTTAATCTCAGTAAATGTCGTAAACTTATTCGTTTTATACTCCGTTTTTAGCGTTTCTTTTTTTCGAGCACCTTCTCGTAATTAATGTTCTATTTATTTATGATTGATTTTACATAAAATAAAGTCCCCTAGAACTGTTCGTTTTATAAAAATAGTTTTATAAAAGTATATATTTAACGTAAACTTGAAATCGTCGTATCTTTTTCGTTATAAATCGGTTTTTCGAGTTCTTTACATGCCCACGATCCTTGGGACATGTAGTATCTTATAAAATCATAAAATAGAGGTGTAAATTTTCGAATTCAAACAGCCCCTAAATGGGTTTTTCTCAAAATGTGTTTAAAAGTCATTTTTATAACTTTTTAGCTTAACCACTTTGTTACAAGTCCATTACAACCCTTATTATCATATGTCATACATATTATTATGTCCATTAGTCCATGATATATTCAACCACATAACACATGAATAAGTGTACAAAATTATAATCACAAGCAAAAATATGTTTTACATGTTTAAAAGTAACCTAATGGTGATTTCACTACATAGAACTTATATACACATAAAATGATAAATGTAAAGACATAAAGGGTTTTAGATAACCTTATGGTGATGTATGATGATGAGAAATATGTTCTAAACCCTTGTTTAGATTATAAACCAAAGCTTGCACATCAATAGAAAACCCTAAACCTAAATTGCTTCCTGCTTGTTTTAACATTGTAAACTAAGTTTTTAAAACAACCTCTATCTAAACACCTAAGGACATCTTAGATATGTTGTAGGAATGTATGTAAATGTGTTAAATAAATTTTGTATGGATTTGTATGTTGTTCTTGGTGTTGCCGTGAGTTAAAGGAGGAGGTGGGAGGAAGAGTTTTTGTGTTTTACACCTTGAAAGTAAGAAGTGTGTGTAATATGCTAGCTAAAGCCTTATATATCCTAAAGACTAGTCAAGAACACTTAGAGTAAAACATGGAAGTCTTTAGTCTTTGTCTCGAAAAGAAAGGATCATCCCATGGTTTTAAGGAATTGTGTTTATTGGTTCCCTAAAGAAGATGTTATCCCATGAAATCAAGGTAGATTTTTAGCTAGTTCTTTATTTGCCAAATGAAAATGAAAGTATATATTGATAATGTATAAGTTGTAGTTTTATTAAAACATAATGCATAACTTTGTAAAGTGTATGTATTTTTCTAATTGTTTCGTGTAAGGTTCGGCTCAAGTGATGAATGTAGGTAAAGTTTTATAAAACTTTAAGCATTAGATATAAACATAGGAATTTGTTGAAGCGTAGAAAAGTTTTGGTGATTCCGGGAATACCTAAACGTAATTTATCGTTAAACGTAACGTTTTACGCAACCGATAAAAATAAAACATAATAAGTTAATTATTACTTTAGTAATAATAATATAATGATTTCTTGACGTAAACTTTAATTTGTTTGGTGCCCGTTTACGTTGATTGATAATTTATAGCTTGTTTACGCTAAACGATAATTTTTAACTTACGCGATTTAACTTAACTATTAAATTTAAAAGCGAACGCGTACGAGAAAAAAATAATTAATGAATTTAATAACGTCGTACATTGATCAAAAATACGGATTGTTATAGTCCTTACCCGTTAAATGAGCCTTGTCCTCAAGGATCAAGTTGTGACATTTGACGAAGGTACGGGTTCGGAGAAAAGATGCGGGTATTTCATCCGGAATTGGTCTTCATGTTCCCAGGTATACTCAGCTCCATGCTGAGAGTTCCAATGAACTTTGACTAATGAGATTCTTCTTCGTTTTAGCTTTTTCACATCCTGCTCAACAATCTCAATAGGCTCTTCGAAAAAACGGAGATTTTCATCAATCTCTATCTCATCCAAAGGCACTTGAACATCCGGCTTAGCCAAGCATTTCTTGAGGTTCGACACATGAAACGTGTCATGGACACAGCTTAGCTCCTGGGGTAACTTCAGCCGGTAAGCCACCGGTCCAACACGCTCCACGATTTCAAACGGTCCCACATATCGTGGTGCTAGCTTTCCTTTCTTACTAAATCATACCACTCCCTTCCATAGAGATACCTTAAGTAACACTCGGTCTCCAACTTGGAATTCAAGAGGTTTACGCCTCTTATCGGCATAGCTTTTCTGGCAACTCCTAGCCGTTTTCAATCTTTCCCTAATTTGAACAATCTTTTCTGTCGTTTCTTGCATAATTTCTGGTCCAATAAGCTGACTTTCTCCCACTTCAGTCCATATCACGGGGGATCTACATTTCCGCCCATACAGAGCCTCAAATGGTGCGCACTTAATGCTTGTGTGGTAACTGTTATTATAGGAAAACTCAATCAATGGAAGATGAGTATCCCAACTGCCACCAAAATCCATAACACAAGCTCGAAGCATATTCTCTAACATCTGAATAGTACGCTCACTCTGACCATCGGTCTGAGGGTGGTAAGCAGTACTCATGTCCAGTCTTGTACCCAACGCTTCCTGAAAAGCTTGCCACAAGTGTGACGTGAATCGACCATCACGGTCTGAAATGATTGACACCGGCACACCATGTCTCGCTACAATCTCATTAGTATAAATCTTTGCTAACTTTTCCGTCTTGTAGTCTTCACGAATAGGTAAGAAGTGAGCCGACTTGGTCAATCTATCCACAATGACCCAAATCGTATCATGCCCACTGATAAGTGTTAAATTGTACATATAAAATACCCAGGATTTCGCCAATAAAAGCCAAAAATATGCCAAAAAATAGAAATATGTGTGCTTTTGTGTCATAATGTGCAGAAA
>BQNB010056280.1:17262-38731 GCA_026074375.1 Tanacetum coccineum | reverse complement strand
TGTTACTGACTGGAGACCATGGCCTTCTGTTTCTGTACATTCTCCCATTAGGGATCCTTCTCCTGACCCTGCATCTCCACCTACCCCGCCAGCTCCGACCTTCATTTTTGAGGAGCCATTAGTGTTTGGCCCTGCACCTAGACCAGTTGGGTATGTGGACCCTGACGTTATTGAACCAATTATTTTTGGCCCACAGCCCAGACCCCATGTTTATGTTGACCCTGACTTTGTGGAACCCATTATCTTTGGTCCCCAACCTAGGCCTGGCAACTATCTTGAGCCTGAGGCCCTTGATAATATCATTTCCATGGAAGATGACACCACTCATGATGGATTCCATGTGGAGTCACCTGTTCGGCCCGATGATGCTCCTACACCAACAGCCGATGCTGCTGGTAGGGCAGAGGACCCCGCTCTACTAACTGATTTATCTGCAAAGCTTGACAGGTGTATGGGACGTATTGACTCCTAGGAAACTGAGCTGGGAAAGTCGAAGAAAAATATGGGGGGTGCTATTTTAACTCTTGTCTCTAGAGTCAAGAAGTTGGAGAAAATCGTTAAACAGTTGAGGGAAACACGGTTGGTGGTTGATGCCTCAGCAGCGGAAGGGGACGTGGATATTCAGTAGTATTGGTTTCCTGCTAGTCTTTCGAGCATTTGGTCCATGAATGGCAATGGGAAGTGGTCCTTTCGGGTGGCTTCATTAAGCTTTCTGTAATCAATACATACTCGCCATCCCGTGACCAATCGAGTAGGAATCAGCTCATTTTCTTCATTTGTGATGACAGTCATACCTCCTTTTTTAGGTACACAGTGTACCGGGCTCACCCAAGGGCTGTCAGAGATGGGGTAAATCAATCCAGCGTCAAGGAGTTTTTCAACCTCCTTTTTGATCACATCGTGGATTTTTGGATTTACCCTTCTCTGACTTTGCACAGATGGTTCATAGTCCTCTTCCATTAGAATTTTGTGAGTACAAAATTCTGGGCTAACACCCTTTATATCGGAGAGTTTCCAAGCGATGGCTCGCTTGTGGGACTTAAGAACCTTGAGAAGTGCTGCCTTTTCCTCATCTTTTAAGTCTTTAGCAATTATGACAGGCAACTTATTGTCGCCTTCTAAAAATGCGTATTCAAGATGGGGTGGCAGTTCCTTTAGTTCAACCTCGGGAGGTTCATCAATGGAAGGTTCAACGGTTTTAGCTTCACAGAGTTTGAGTTCTTTCCTAACTTCAGGCATATATTGTTCATGATTTGGGAGGGGGGGTGGTGGTTCACTGTTCAAAATTGCCTCTAGAATCAGGATGTCCCCCTCAGGATCCTGATAAGTTGGATCAACTTCAGATGAAGTTGGATCATCTTCTAGAGCAAGAAACGAATCTGCTTCTTCAAATAACATTAAGAGAAAAATCACTACCCCCGAAAGAGTGAGATATGGAGAAGCAGTAGAAACAATAGGCTCAAAATAAGGAGTTGATTGCCCACTCACGATCGACGTTTAAAAGTCCTAGGACCTCTTGAGAATACTCATCACAAGCCATTTTCGATGACGCGATTTTGTTGCCGTCAAATGTCGTAATCAGCAAGTGTAATTTTGAGGTTTGGTCCAATTGAAGTGATGGCTTCCTGCCAACACAAGGGGTAATCTCCTCCCTCCATAAACATCTATCAAAGCATGACTTGTTTTTAAGAACATCGCCCGAGGAATCAAAGGGACACGGGGGGTCTGGTTTAAAATCAACAACTACAAGTCAGCATGGAAAAATGAACTTTCCCACATTAGACGGGCGTCTTAGGCAATACCGGTTGGTTCAGTGATTGAACGTCTCCTATCTCTAACGTCAGGCAAGTAGGGGTTAGTTCAGGAAGAGCGAGGATCTTTCCAGACAGAATAAGGCATGAGATTAAAGCACGCACAAGATCGCCAATGCGTTGCCTGTATGTAATCCCCGTAATTACACATGGAATCAGAATCGGCTAGGGTCACCCAAGTTTCTTTTGGTAAACTTTTTTAGGATGACCGTCTGAACATTCTCATGCAAGAAGGGGTCCTTGCCAATTCGCTCCAATTTTTTCCTTTTTCCAATCAATGATTTTAAATGTCGAAGCAAATTTAAGGCATGAGCAACAAGGCGTCGTTAAAAGCCTAATCTTGAACACTTAAAATCCCTAAAGATTTCATAGAATTTCTCCGATTGGTCTTAGCTTTTTTTCCTCCGCCTTTCCATCATTTCTTCTTGATGGAAATGGAATTGATGCTTTAGAAACTGGAGGAACAACAGGAGCAACATTGGGCTCAGGATTTTGATTATGAGACTGAATTTGAACAATAGGAGGTTGGACGTCTTCGGTGCTTCCGTTATTAGCAGGATGCATCGTGTCCTTTGTCACCTCAGTGTCATGATATTAATGCTTCGTCCTTGATGGTAACACCACTTCGGGTAGTGATACCTTTTAAATCTTCCTTAGGGTTGGTAATAGTGTTACCAGGAAGAGTTCCAGAACCGGAAGTAGAACTCTGTATTCAGCATAAACACAAATTTTGAAAAGCATAACAGTTAAATTTTGTCCATTTGGGAATGCAGGATTTGACACTGTTTTGCATGTTTCTCAACACTGCATCATTGGCTGTGACATATCTTTCAAAATCTGTTTTTGACACACCGTGTGTCTGAGGAGCAGGTCCTTGATGAGCTACTGGTTGATTAACTACTGGTTGATGAACCGGAGGTCGATAAATCTGACCTTGGTTGAAATTTGGTTTCCCCTGTTTTGGATTGAAGATATTTCCTCGATGAAATTGTTTTGACTATTTGCATGAGGATTCTGAACGGAGGAAAAACCAAGGCGGGTCGAGGATTTGATTGATACCAATCGGAGGTCGATAACCAGAAATTTAGCTTTGGTTGAAATTGGCCAGCACGGCCTGGGACACATACTCTTATGAGTTGAGTCATGGTACTTAGTTTGCTGATAGTGGCTGGACAGTTTATGATAAAATGACCTCCCCCACAAGTTACACAACTTTGTTCAACCTTTTACGGGGGCGGAGCTGGGGTTTGGTTCTTTCTATCGAGATTAATGCTCGAACCATGTCTTCGAGTCAGCAACATCAGATGAGACTGCTTGGGAGGAAAGAACTTGTAACTCATTTTAGCAACAACAGCTTAGTATCTTGACTGACGTACCTTAGACTATTAGCTCTCGATGATTGTAAAAAATCTCGAGGCATTTTGTCTAAGAAGTTACCACCTGCAGCTGAGTTCAATGAATCTTGATCATTTGAATTTAGGGCATTATAGAATGTATCGAGTTGATGCAATTCTGAAAACCCATGATGAGGGCATCCCCTTAAAAGATCATTGAAACGATCCCAAGCCTCATAAAACGTCTCATCAAATTTTTGCTGAAATCTCGTGATTCATTTCTAGAGATATGTCGTTTTTAGAGGGCGTGAAGAATTTTGTTAATAAATTTCAGAGAACAAGATCATCCCAGATTCATCGACCGGAAGGGGGTTCTTTCCAGCCATATCCGGGCTGCCCCTTCGAGGGAAAACGGGAAAAGCATAAGCTTAACCGACGTATTTGGTACGTTCGGAATCTTCATCGTAGAAGTGATCTTGTTGAAAGCATGTGGGTCTTCTTTATCATTGCCAAAAAATTGCTTGTTTTGGACAAGATTCAGAAGACCATGCTTGATCTCAAAGTTATTCGCGGTGATTTCAGGAATAACTATCGCATCCTCGTAACCCTCGGTGGGTGCTTCGAGCAATTGCGCCATAGTACGATTATCAGCCATCGTAACTATGGGAGGATTATCAGGTTTCTCAAGATTGGATGATTCAACAGAAGTTTGTCGAACTTGTGGTTGTCGACGTCTACGGGCTTGAGAACGAGTGCGCATGCACAAAATAGAAATACAAAAAGAAAATTTACACTAATTTTTTTGGTTTTTCAAAGATTAATTCACAATTGATTTTAACGGACAATGAGATAAGACAACTTAAACCAAATAATCTGCTTACTTCACGGTAACTCTCAAAAAGATAAACTCACAGGTGAGCGGAGGAGTAGGAATAGCGCGAAGCTTATTTCTCCTTTCGGGTCGTAGTTCCTAGGAACAACCCTCCTTATACCCACTTTATAGTTTGTTTAACTTTTCAAGGTGAGCCGTACGTCGTAAGAGACACAAAAGGCAAGTTTTTAAATCTTTTGTTCGAGTTGGAGACCACAAGGTTCTACAGCGGAACTTATTATATATACCTCAGTTGAGAATATTTATATTATTGTTATTATTACCAATTTTGGTGAATTTTAATTTCTTTTTTTATGGACAATGTTTTTAATTTTTTTGATTTTTTTCTTTGGTTTTTATACTGATAATTATACTAAAAAAATGAAAAATATTTTTGTACTTTTTTTTATATTATACATAAAAAAAATATTCACAAATTACAAAACAGATGTCCCAAACGAAAAGATAAACGTTTGCACACCTCCCCCGCAGCGGCGCCAAAAATTAGATCCTCTCTGACTACATACACCTTAAAATATATATATAATATAATAAAATATCAAATATATAGTAAGAATAGTCAAAAAGCAGAGTCAATGATACCGAGAAGTAGTATAGAGCTTTCCCGGGTCGTAAATCCCCAACGAGGCTGGAATGGTAAATCGATACGATCGAAGATTTGAGTTTGAAGGAAGGAATGAGTTTGGGAAGTTGAAAAAGTCAAATTAAACAATAACGGACTAAAACGTTTAAGAAAAACCTAAAAATTATGAAATTAAACTAGAAAACGAAGGCCCGAATACCGGACAAAAGGGGGAAAACCTAAAATCTTTAAAAATAACCCTACGGAAAATTTTTCACTTCTAAACTACTCTACGGGTCAAATAACGAAGAATGAAAAAGACTAGACCGAAAACGGAGTTCGTTTGACCCAAAAACGAGTCAAAACAAAAACCCGTACCCGGACCCGTTCTTTAAAAGAGGGAAAAGTTAAAAATGACCTGAGCGACAAATTTTTTAAATTTTCCTACAAAAATAATGACAAAAAGAAAATTTTCTAAAAAAGCAAAATATTTTTTTGATAATTTTTGTATTTTTTATGAATTAAATAAACTTTTAACTAAATTAAATTATAAAAAAATATTAAAAATTTACAAAAAATACTTTATACTATAGAGGTTCTACGAAAAATAACAAACAAAAATAAGCTGTGGAAATAAGCCCCCAAAATAAGCCGAACAGCTTATTAAGCTTAAAGGGTAAAACACCCTTAAATACTAAGCACCTTGGGTCTATAACGAAAAAGACCCAAGGGCGCAGTGGTTAAGTGTGTGTGGGATAAAGGGGATGTATTGCTTGGTCCCGGGTTCGAGTCTTGCTCACCCGGACCAAGTATCTTCCCCTTTTATTTATTTTTTTAAAACTCTAGGGTAGGAAGTGTAACATTCTAAACTCAAGGGTAGGCGGGCAAAGTTTATTAAATTTACACTTTAGTTAAAACGTGTAACCCCGCACTATGGAAAAGTGACAAAACAGACCCTACGCTTGGCTTATTTTTGTGGCTTATTAAAAAGTGATTTTTAGCCAAAACTTAAAACTACAAACTTATAAACCAGCTTATTTTAAACAACATTAATAAAAGCACTTTCAGCTTTTATCAAAAGAATAAGCTTAAAAATAAGCTTAATTTTGACAGAAGCTTAAGAAGCTTTAAAAGCCAAAAAAAACTAAGTCTTTTTACTACTTATGGTCTAATAACTAAGCTAAGGTTTAAAATAAGCAAAAAGGGCTTAAACTAACTTAAATAAGCTAAAGGGGAAGGAAAAGCTAAACTAATAAGCTGTGAAAAAGGGCTTAAGTGACAGAAACATGAGATAAGCTTAAAAGCTAAAATTGCTTAAGACTTGAACAAATAAGCTAAAGAAAAAGGGAAATAAGCACATTAACTATCTAACTTAACCTAAAAACTCACTAGGACACAATTTGAGCTTATGGGATAAGCTCAATAAGCTAGAATCAAAAGATAAGCAATCCTAACTGCAAAGGGATTCAAAAACACCAGAGGCATGTTTGGGCATAAAAATAAGCCACACAAATAAGCTTATCAGTGCTGAGACTTTTGAGGGCTTATTTAAGAGCTTGTGTACCTCCAAAATAAGCCAAAGACTTGGGCTTTAGGAACTCCAACAGACAGTAGAACAAAGGGCGTAAATTCTCCCCTTTGCACCAGGGGATGTTAATGCTTAACTTTTAGTACTTATTTGACCAGCTTGCTAAAAAGCTGTCCAAATAAGCTCTAAACAATAAAATAAACAAGCTCAAACAAATGAGTTAAGTAGCAAAGGACTTGTTGCACCACATTTTACTTTGGAAAGCATTTTACTTGCTAATTTATTGGCTGTGAAAAAGGGCTTTTGGTTTTCTTACAAACTGTGACAAAAAAACTTGGTAGTATTTGACATTTATAAAGACAAGGGAAACCACAAAGGCTCTTGACACCTTTTTAGACACACAAAACCACCTAGTTAGTGCTTAAACCAACCACGAAGTGCTTGATCAAATAACCCTTGTAGGATTCTAAAACCTTCACAGTTTTGAAAAGGTTTTAGAAAACTAGAAAACAATTTTCCAACAAAAATATTTTTAAACAACAGCTAAAAAGTACTTAAAACTTGAGCTTAAATTGACCACGTCGACCATAACCCATGCCAAAAACCCTTTTTGGACCCAGTTTTTGGTCTTGTCCAAAGCACCCCTAAATCTCACAACTGTCAACCACAAATTGGTTTTAGAATCCATTTTTAAACTAAAACTTTAAAAGCCTTTTAATCTACACCTACATATTTAAACCTATTAAACAATTTTAAAAGCAAAAAATCCCCTAGCTTATAAGAAAAATAAGCTAGTTTCTCTACTAGCTTTATACTACACTTATGACAGTTTTTTGGAAAAAGCTAATTTTACAACAAATTATGCAATAAAAAAACTTACAACAGTCAAATAACGAACTTAAACAATGTGTTTACAAAAGACTAAAACAAATAAAGCTAAGGTTAAGCTAAAAAATTAAGCAAGTATAATAATTTAGAGATAGACCTATGGAATTAAAAGAAGTTAAGAACAAGGCCACCCTTTCTGCGTGAGTGGCCTATAAACCTGTCCTAATGGCTCCACTAGCCTCTAAACTGAGCAATAAGCTCAATAAGCCACTGGGGCTTATTACTTCAAATGGCTTCCAAAATGCACTCAAGAGGACAAACCATAGAGCTTAATTCAAATTAAAACAATTATGAAAATGCCTTATGACAAGTTATGAGCTACAATTAAGCTTATTGGCAAGAAATAAGCTCTAATACTTATTGATAGCTTATTTGATTAAAAATCCTTAAATTTTCATTAAAACCCCCCCCTGGAAAATTTCAATGCATAAAGGACATTAACATAAAAACACTTAAAACTACAATAAAAACTTAATAAAACTTGAATGTAACTTGATATAAAACTGGATATTTGCCACAATGGCTTACAAGGCTTATTTATAGCCGAAAATCTACACTAGGTCTTCTTTCTTCTTTCTCTTTGTTGTGCTGTTAAGTAGACACACCAACCAGTATGTTTGTTGTGTGAGATGAATAAAAGCCCTTAATCTTGGCCCTTCAATCTTGAAAATCAATCTACAGCCGTCGGAATTGGTCTTGGTGGATGTGGGGATTAGCCAAGTAGGCAACTATAATGGCAGGAGAAAGGTAGTGGGAGTGATGGGGAGGTAATATCCAAGGTGGTGGTGAAGTTCAGTTGGGTGGGTAAAAACGGTTTTAAACAAACCCGTGAGTTGTGTTTTGGGGGGAAAAAAGGGCGGGAAAAGAGGTTGTGGTCTGTTAACAGAGTGTGTGTTTGAGTAGATGGCACAAATGGTCCCTCCAAGTTTATTGTTTCATTGCACAATTGGTCCTTGTGGTTAAATAACTTTTGGGGACTTGGCAAAACAAGTCCCCAAGAGTTATATAACTCTTTGCAAATTTCGTCCTTGTGGAGTACAAGGTTAGGGGGTTGGCAGTTTAGACCCCCTACATGTTACTATTGAGCAAATAACAAAATTAACCTCTCTTTTCTTTCCTCTTTTCTACTTTTATATAATTTAGGGTTTTGCAATTTTCACCCCTAAACTTATTTATCTATAACTTTGGCCCCGGGTTGAACTTAGGTTGAACTTTGACTTGACCAGATGGACTTTTCTGTTGACTTTTTGACTGATTGAATTTCCGGCTTTGATTTTGGCTTTGTCTTTCACCAGCCTTTTCCATCCGAGTCCGTTTTGTCGTTTTTGGCTTTGTTTTTTTCGTCTTTTCTTAGTTATCCGTATCCTTGCACGATACAATTAGCAAAACAAGCGTATATTTGGCATTTTAAGTCCGTTTTTGGTTATTTTAGCTCGTTTTTAAAGGTAAAAGGTATGTGTATTTAAGCACATACCAGTCTCCTCCTATGTGAATTAATCTGTGTTTCCCTCTCCATATTAGGTTGAAAAGACACATAATGCTGATGTTCACCGCGGTGATTGGAATCCTAAAAATGAAAACTATATTCTGACAGGGTACATATTTTATCTCTTCTCTCTTATCGTGCGTAAAATTGTTGAAATTTGGAGAATACCCCGTCGAGATCCAAAAGGATATAAATAGATATCTCGATTCAATTTTAGTTGTAAATACACTTATTTGCTCATATGAATCAATTTTAGGTAAGCCAAAATGGAACCCAAAGCTGCTGTTCTTTGTGTTCAGGTATTAAATCGTCTTAATTTTCTTCATTTTTATGTGTAAAATAACATGCTTTTATCTCAACACTCTTTTGCATTTCTCTATGTTGCAGTGGTGTCTCGACAAGTCCTCTGACATAAGCCAAAATGTGCAAAATAGATTCAGCAAATGCATTTAACTTATGATGTTTCGTGAAGTGAGCAATTACAAAAGATGGATTTTGGTCGATTCTAAAAACATTGCTTTCGACTGTTATCATGTGTCTGCTATGGCAACACGAAAAAAATATTTTTTGAAATGTTGTATGTAAATTCTTGCACTCTTCCGTAAATAAAAGCCCTGGAAAAAGGTTTCCCCGCCGTAACGCGTGGGTCAATTTTGCTTGTTTTATTCATAAAGGTGTCCTATACAATTTACTGTTGCAGCCTCCTCACAACAGATCATATGACCAACATCCGTGATATGCCTCATCAAATGCAAAAGATCTTGATATATTTTTTTTGAGAATTACATTTCCTTAAGACTTATTTAGACTTTATGTAGCTTCCAACCTCAACGTACAATCCAAAAAGAGGTTGTGTTTTGCAACAAGCGTTTTGACGTTTAGGAGCAAAACAGCGGTAAGCGGTAAGCATTATAAAGATTTAAAAGTTTGTGTTTGGCAACACCTCAACAAGCGATTGAATATTGTTTAACCGCCTCAAATCTCAAATGCT
The DNA here is from genome assembly GCA_026074375.1 of Tanacetum coccineum. NCBI lineage: Eukaryota > Viridiplantae > Streptophyta > Magnoliopsida > Asterales > Asteraceae > Tanacetum > Tanacetum coccineum. The sequence continues at coordinate 29,239 of BQNB010056280.1, read as the reverse complement.
TCATGAGACCATTTTGAAACTGTTCCAAGCGTTTGTTATAAAATTACATTTATGCCCTTAAATATAAAATTTATACTTTCTTTAAGAATAAATTACACGTTTCGTCCTTATGGTTTATACCAAATAACATTTTTAGTCCCTATTCGATTTTAAGTATACCAATCGTCTTAATTTTCTAACTAATTGTATTGATGGTCCCTATTTTGTCAAAATAAGGACCAACTGTGTAATAATTTGTGGTTTGAAATGTGTCAACGTATAGTATAATATTTTCCATCAAAAGGGACTATCACTGAACATGTTTGACTTAAATAAGGGATTAACTTTAGTAAATTAAAATCAAAAAGGACGTAAACATTCATATGGTGGAAAACCATAGGGACAAAACGTGTAATTTATCCTTTCTTTAATTAGGTTAAATGTCTTTTTTCGTAATTTTACACTTTTAATTATAGGTTACAAGCTAACGTTTACCAAACACCTTTTTAAACAACAACTACTTACTAGTGCTCCTGCTTACTGCTGCATCGCACATACATACTGCTGACTAGGCTACGTGTCGTCACGTACCCTAAAACACCATTTAAGATAACATCCACTATCAAAACCCATCCATCTGTATCACTCAATTTCCAAATACTACTTTTAACCGACTTAGCAGTATTTGCAGAAACTTCCTATATCTCAAACACTATATTTTTTTAATTAGATTGTTTTGTCAAGATAGTTCCAGAAAATGTTTTAAATGATTCATGTGCGAAATTTATACGATGAACAAAAATAATTGCATCTTTAGAAATTGAGCGGTAAGAGCGATGGGTATCACAACAAAAACATGCGCCGAATCCTAGCTGGCACCTCATTCGGCGCAGCCGAATGGGCGCCGTGACACTGAAACATTGCGCCGAGAGAAGTTTCGGCGTGTATACGACGAGGAAGAAAACAAAACATAAAAGTTTTATATCCGTTGCATAATGGATGATTTTGAATAAAAAAAGTTTTTTAAATTATTAAAAAAAAAAACAATTTAGACGCTATAAATACTACCACATTTTAACCAAATTTTACACAACTTTTCTCTGATCAAAACACTTCCTCTTTTAACAAAAAAAATGATAATTCCACCCATTCTAATACGTACCGATCTGGATGATATGAGCTGATTATGCAAGCAATTAAGCATGATCAATCATTGCATACGAAAAAGAAGCCGAAAGTTCATCGCCGCCCAGCCGAAATCCGATCAACCGTGAGCATGATCTTGCTGAAGCACGTTTGTTGCCCGACAATTTTGGTGAATACCCAAAATATCCGAACTACTATTTTAGACGTCGATATCGTATGAACCGTTCACTATTTTTAGAGATAGTCCAACGTATTGAAACTTATATTGAAATTGTTCATCCTCTTCCTGATCATTTTAATTTCTTTGCTGTCCGACCCGATGCTAAAGGTCTAATGAGTTTTAGTGTCATTGTGAAATGCACATCCGTCATACGCCAATTGGCATACGACACATCACCTGATGCATTAGATGAATACTTACAAATTGGGTAACATTGCTGAGTTTTTCATTCTCAATTTTAAGTACATGACACTTTGCACAATCGAGATCAACTCCCTTGTTTTTCTCGAGTGTGGACAATTTATCTTTTAATTCTCTAAGCTCATTTTCTAGATTATTTCTAGTAGCTTTTAACTTTTTGTTTTTAGTGATTATCTTTAGACTCATTTTGCATAACTTATCATATTCGTTGTCTAAATCTATTTTCATCACTAAAGTAAGATGATTCGGAACATACCTCACTTGATGCGTGATCTACAAGACACGTTTCATCTTTGGCCTTTTCATCATCTTCTTCACCGCTATCGCTCCAAGAGCCTCCGACAAAAGCTCTTTGGTTCTTATCTTTCGGTAGTTTTGGACATTCTCCAATAAGATGATTTGGGTCGCCACATCTAAATCATTTTCTATCACCTTTACCGTTCTTGTCATCACGACTTCTTTGGAACATCTTTTTGTCATTCCGATGTTGTCTCACGAATCTACCTCTTCTTTTAAAGTTCTCTTACCGCCATGGCGTACTCTTCGTCTTCACTACCGGAAGTCGAACATTCTTCATCACTAGATTCTTTCTTAGCCTTTAAAGCAATAGATTTTCTTTCAACTTTTGCTTTGACTATTTCAGAATCTTTCTTGATGATCATTTCGTGAACTTTGAGGTTCCCGATTAATTCATCAAGAGATAGTGACGTTAAGTCTTTCGACTCTTCAATCGCCGTGACCTTTGCTCTCCATTTAGGATGTAGAGCTCTAAGAAACTTCCTTACGTAGTTCTTACTAGAATAACCTTCATCAAGAGCTTTAAGACTAGTAATAATAGTATTAAATCTAGCAAAAGCACTATCTATAGATTCGTCTTCGGAAATGACGAATTGTTCATATTGTTGAACCAAAAGGTCGATCTTATTATCTTTGACTTGGATATTACCTTGATGGGTGATTAACAAAGTTTTCCAAATTTCTTTTTCCGTGTTACACATGAAAATTCTTTCATATTCTTTTCTTGGCAAAACATTGTAAATAACCATTTTTGCTTCATTATTTTTCGCAAGTCTCTTTTTGAGATCATCGGTTTGTTTTTCAAAAGGGATAACCTCATCTAATTTGGTTTCCGGATTTTGTACAATAGGTTGAAAATCACCATTGGTAATAACATGCCAAAGATCTAGATCTTTTGATTTAACATATGTCTCGAATCTATTTTTCCAATAAATAAAACTATCGCTTTCAAAGAGTGGTGGTCTTTGCATAGATTGCCCTTCTAGATATTTGTCGGAATCCATAGATCGATCCAAGCTTTAAAATACAATATATTTTAAAAATCTTGAGTGACCTTGCTCCTGATACCAATTGTGGAAACTAGAAGGGGGGTTGAATAGTTTACACGTTTGTTTTACGTTTTAAAAGTTTACTTTCAAAAATGTTTAGATCCGAGTTATATGTTTAACCAATTCACAATATGAACAAGCAATAACTATCTAAACTAAAACAAGATAACAACAATAATAATGTAAAGAGATAAGGAAAGAAACAACCAAACCAAGACACCAAGATTTTATAGTGGTTCGGCTACGAAGCACCTCTTCGCCCTACTCCACTCCCCGAGTATCCGACTCGAGATTTCACTATGTCAACAAGCTCCTTTTAGGCGGAGAAAACCGTTTACACGTCGCTTACGTTATTTTCCGACACTAAGCTAAATGTCGAGTCCTAATCTTAGCTAGAACCAATCTACCACTTCACAAGATATACACACTCACAAGATCTACACTATCGGATCTACACAATATCCGAATCACACAAATACACAAGATAAATACAATAGAGTTTTGGTACTTAGAAGAAAGAAAGACTTAACGTCACTATCTCTTGATGAACTAATCGGGAACCTCAAGGTTCACGAAATGATCATCAAGAAAGATTCCAAAATAGTCAAAGCAAAAGTTAAAAGAAAATCTATTGCTTTAAAGGTTAAGAAAGAATCTAGTGATAAAGAGAGATTGACTTTCGGCAGTGAAGACGAAGAGTACGTCATGGCGGTAAGAGACTTCAAGAAGTTATTTAAAAGAAGAGGTAGATTCGTGAGACAGCCTCAGAACGACAAAAAGGCGTTCCAAAAAAGTCGTGATGACAAGAACGGTAAAGGTGATAGAAAATGCTTTAGATGTGGCGACCCAAATCATCTTATTGGATAATGTCCAAAACCACTGAAAGATAAGAACCAAAAAGCTTTTGTCGGAGGCTCTTGGAGCGATATCGGTGAAGAAGATGATGTAAAGGTCAAAGATGAAACGTGTCTTGTAGCTCACGCATCAAGTGAGGTATGTTCCGAATCATCTTACTTTAGTGATGAAAACTCATCAAATGATGATATAGATTTAGACAAACGTATATGTAAGTTATCAAATTGAGTCTAAAGATTATCAATAAAAATAAAAAGTTAAAAGGTAACTAGAATTAGTCTAGAAATAAGCTTAAAGAATTAAAAGATAACTTGTTCACAACTCGAGAAATACAAATGGGTGATCTCGATTTGTGCAAAATGTTCATGTACTTAAAATTGAGAATGAAAAAACTCAAAGATGAATCTACTAGATTAAACATATTTGAAAAATAGTTACAACTTTGCTTTGAATGAAATGTTAAGTAATCAAAAACCCTCCGTTGATAAATTAGGTTTAGGGTTTATTTCATGTGAAGGCATCATCTAGGGAACTAGAAATAAAATTTGTGACAGCTCAGGGAACAAGACGTATGTGTGTGTGGAGGTCCCATAAATATGGGGGGGACCTGTTAAATTCCGTATTTTCAGGTCATTGTTATACACATCATTCATTTTGTCCATTTTTTCACTATTTATTTTTTTCTTTTCTGTACGCTTTTGCTTTTATTTTTAGTGTTAATTAACTCGCGTGAACTAAAATCAACAACCACGTAAACCCGGACCCAATACGAATTAAAGGTTTTGTCAAACAAGAATTATTATTTTACGAAAGTAATAATTAACTTTTTAAAATTATTTTTATCGGATACGTTAAAAGTGTATCGTTTCGCGATTAAATTGCGTTTAGGCACTCTCCGGAACCACAATAAACTTGTTATACGACTTCAACAAATACACACATTTTATACCCAATACATAAAGTGTACTCTAAACTATCTCATTTTTTATATATCTCATGTTTGCCTAATTTATGGCTAGATGAATATAAAGAAAATCTTCCATTTTGGTCAATGTGCACCATAACTCATTAATACTAGCCATGCCTTCTCATTAAACCACACCATACCTAGTCATTTCTTGTCCCTTTGACTTAGACCATGCCCAAGACCATCCCTACACCATACCTTGTCCCTTGACTAAGTTCTTGCACCTTATATACATGTATCTAGTGATGAGAGATCACATACATGCTTATACACTTGGTAAAAATCACAAATCACCTCCCTTTTCTCTCTACTAGCTCACGGCAAGAAGCAAGCACCAAACCAAATCCATAGCATTTTTTCTACAACCCATACACTTCTATACACATCTATCCTAAGACATTCTAAGGTGTTTCCATCCATTGAATCACCATTTGCAAGTATTAATCAAGAAAAGGAAGCTAGGGTTTTTATTAAGAAAATAAGGGTTTTCTTAAGTGCAAGCTTTGGTTTCTAGTCTAAACACGGGTTTAGCATTCGTTTCTCATCTCATACATCATCTTTAAGGTCTTCTAAATTCCTTTATACTTTTATTTATCATTATTTTTTGTGGTATAATGTTTATATGGCCTACTATATCACACTAAGGAGTTTGAACATATGTAAAAAGAGTTAACACTTATGTTTATGAATTTACACACTTATTCTTATGTCATATGGATATATATATCATGAAATAATGGATCTATAAGTATGATAACATGTGTATAGTCGATATAAAACATGGTGTTAGTTATAAATTAGGGTTTATAAAAGTTAATAAAACAAACTTTTTATAAATCAATACACTTGGATAATAAAAGGGTTTCTATTTCGTGTTTCATACAGTAGGTAGAGTATAAAATACTAATAATACATCTTGTGACGATTCCAAAATGATAAGAAACTCGAAAAACCGATTTATAACGAAAAATGATATCTAGTTAATTACGGTTTTACGACGAGAATACTTTTATAGAACAATTTTTAATAAAAACATATTCCATCTACAGAAAGTGTTTATTTTTAAAATCATAAAAATATGATATAACTTTTAATTACAGAGATCAGTACTCGAAGAATCGGTTTAAAAAACGGAGCTATAACGTATAAATACGAGTTACAGTTTTCGATATCAAAAACTTATAGAAATAAGTTAGATTCTGTGCTATGAACAGTAAAAAATCACTATTCATCAGAAAAAACTAAAATTTTAAAAATGTTATATTTTGATAACTGACTTAAATACGAAATGTAGGCATAAGGAAACGTTGAGAACCGGGCTTTAAACAAGATAGTTACGCATTATTTTCTAACATGAGCACTATTTACTGAGGTGAAATAGTGTTGGTTCGTTTTTAAAATAATTTATTTGCGAAACATTTTACGATTCATTTATATAATATTTATACATGTCTTAAACTTTTAAATTTTATTTTGTACAAAGACATTGATTTATATTCTCGTTTATACGAGTTCAAAATACACGAATAATTATTTAGCAAATGCATATTTAAATATAGTTCGCAAACACGAGTAGACGGTGATGTAGCTATATAGAATCATACGTTGTATTAGTTATCAAAGTACTATATTACTAGGGAGTTTCATAATGAGGCCTCTTCGGGGTGGCGTATCGACGAGTTGTTGGATTTACGATTTAAAGTGTCCTAGCTCCTCATACGTTCACTACACGACCTCTTAATTATGATAGCCCGAACGATAGTATGATGAGATATATATTAATCATAAGTGGCTTAGTTTTTTTTTTTTTAATAAACCCCTTTACGACCTATATTGGATTAGGTTGCATTCGGATTCCTTCGTGACGCATTTTTCTATTGTGAATACTTGTTGATTACCATTCACTCGAGGCGAGTTCATAGTCTCGCATTTCAATCTTTTCAATGTTTTATAAACCCGCGAGGGGAATACATGCTCTTTTACAAACTCATATATTTTACTAAGTACTAATTTACCTTTCGATACTTTGTGAGGTGGGTTTTTTTTCATTTTCTCGCATTTCAATCTTTTTAATGTTTTATAAACCCGCGAGGGGAATACATGCTCTTTTACAAACTCATATATTTTACTACAGTACAATTACCTTTCAATACTTTGTGAGTTCATAGTCTCGCATTTCAATCTTTTTAATGTTTTATAAACCCGCGAGGGGAATACATGCTCTTTTACAAACTCATATATTTTACTACAGTACAATTACCTTTCGATACTTTGTGAGTTCATAGTCTCGCATTTCAATCTTTTTAATGTTTTATAAACCCGCGAGGGGAATACATGCTCTTTTACAAACTCATATATTTTACTACAGTACAATTACCTTTCAATACTTTGTGAGTTCATAGTCTCGCATTTCAATCTTTTCAATGTTTTATAAACCCGCGAGGGGAATACATGCTCGTTTACAAACTTGTATATTTTACTACAGTACAATTACCTTTCAATACTTTGTGAGTTCATAGTCTCGCATTTCAATCTTTTTAATGTTTTATAAACCCGCGAGGGGAATACATGCTCTTTTACAAACTCATATATTTTACTACAGTACAATTACCTTTCAATACTTTGTGAGTTCATAGCCCCCTTTTCTACAATTGTTTTACAAAATCTACGGGGTGAATTACATTGCTTGTTTTACTATTGGACACAAGTGTTTTTCAAAGTGTATGCTATCCAGATTACTGCCTGATTATTAATGCCTAAGTTACCTTATTGCCGTGAAGTCCCTATTATCATGAACCGTTAATTGCTATTATAGTGAGCGCTGGTGTTATGGATAGATCTATCGGGACTAACAACCCCCACCCTTACTTGGGTCACTAGTTTGATCGGGTGCATTTAACATTGAGAGATGTTAGGGTGTTGGCAAGCATCCTATTTTCTGATTGGGGCACAAATCTAGTTAAGGCTTCGGTGTCATGAGCTTAGTGCAATAATAAATACTTAGACTTGATGAATGTGTTTCTCTTGTCTACATTACTTGTTTTGGACTTCGGAATATGTACTTAGTCCACCATTCTTGATTTGTGGTTCACTTTTAAATACTTCTTGATTTACTGATCACAACTTGGATTTCGGAAATTACACTTTTTTAAATGTTGGTTAACGCTACTTTTCTTCTGAAATATTTCTTAAATTATTTCAATACTGCTTTTTACTTAAACCTATGAATTCACCAACATTATTGTTGACGTTTTAGCATGTATTTTCAGGTTACTATTTTGCTAGTGGAGCATTGAGAGCATTCGAAGCTCGCGGCGGTTCTTTTATATTTTTGAAGGCTTAATAAAAACTTGTATACCATTCGACAAAGTTTTGACAATGTTTTTCTAATACATTATAAATGCAACAATATGAACAATTCGTCATTTCCGAAGACGAATCTATAGATAGTGCTTTTGCTAGATTTAATACTATTATTACTAGTCTTAAAGCTCTTGATGAAGGTTATTCTAGTAAGAACTACGTAAGGAAGTTTCTTGGGGCTCTACATCCTAAATGGAGAGCAAAGGTCACGGCGATTGAAGAGTCGAAAGACTTAACACGACTATCTCTTAATGAGCTCATTGGAAACCTCAAAGTCAATGAGATGATCATCAAGAAAGATTCCGAAATAGTCAAAGCAAAAGTTAAAAGGAAATCTCTTGTGTTAAAGGCTAAGAAAGAATCTATTGATGAAGAGTGCTTAACTTCCGGAAGTGAAGACGAAGAGTACGTCATGGCGGTAAGAGACTTCAAGAAGTTCTTTAAGAGAAGAGGTAGATTCGTGAGACACCCTCGGAACGACAAAAAGACCTTTCAAATAAGCCAAGCCGACAAAAACAGCAAAAGTGAAAGGAAGTGCTTTAGATGCGGAGATCCAAATCATCTTATTGGAGAATGTCCAAAGCCACCGAGAGACAAGAACCAAAGAGAATTTGTTGGAGGTTCTTGGAGCGATAGCGGTGAATAAGATGATGAAAAGATCCAAGACGAGACATGTCTTGTAGCTCAAGCACCAAATGAGATATGCCTTGGAGTCGACTTGGAACCCGACGAATGGATCAAGGATAGTGGATGCTCTAAACATATGACGGGCAACTGAAAGCTCTTCTCCACTTACAAGGCATACAATGGAGGTAACGTCATTTTTGGTAGTAATCTTCGCGGTAACATCATTAGCAAAGGTACGATTTCTAATGACTCTCTCAAAATAGATAATGTAGAACATGTTGATAACTTAGGATTTAATTTGCTAAGTATAGGACAAATATGTGACAATAAGTGTAGAGTAACTTTCTCTGAACATGATAGTGAAATCACTAAGGACGGTAAAGTCATAGGTAGAGGTATTAGGAAGAAAGACTTATATGTAATGAAATTAGAAAATAAGCCAAAGGATCAAATTTGTCTAACAATGATTGATGAAAATTCCACTTTGTGGCATAGGAGATTAGGACACGTAAATATGCGTCTCATTCAATCGTTGGCCTCTAAGGAATTAGTTAGAAACCTACCTAAGCTTGAGTTTGATCAACATTTTTGTGATGCTTGCAAAATGGGAAAACAAGCTTACGCTAGTCACAAAGCTAAGAATGTAGTCTCAACGACTAGATGCTTAGAAATTCTCCATATAGATCTCTTCGGTCCATCCGCTGTACGGAGTTACAAAGGAAACCGTTACACCCTAGTCATAGTAGATGACTCCTCTATGTATACTTGGACTAGATTTCTTAAGGATAAAACTGAAGCTTTTGATCAATTTAAAATATTTAGTAAGAAAATCCAAAACCAATTAGGTTGTTCAATAGTATCAATAAGAACCGACCACGGTAGAGAATTTGATAATGAGGTGCAATTTGGAGAGTTTTGTAAACGACAAAGTCAATAAGTCATATAGTCATCAGAAAAATAAAGTCACTGGTCAAGTCCAAAAGTCAAACCAAGTCAACACAGGCCAAAAAGTCAAAGAAATATAGGTTTAGGGATCTGAAATTGTAAATCCCTTAAACTTATACTTAAAGAAGAAAAGAGGTGAAAGTAAAGAGAGAAGGGCCAAATGCCATTTTTAAGGACAAAGTTACACTACAATGGGCTTTAAAAACTGCAAAGTCCCTAACTTGTCTACACAAGGATGGATGGTGACATTTGATATATAAACCTCAGGGGTTCTGTTTTTGCCAAGTTCTCAAAAGTTTTAAAACAAACAAGGACGGTTAGGTGCAAGTGCTTCATATACTAGTGGGGAACATTTGTGCCACATCTTCCAAAACACACTCTGTCTCTACTCAAACCAAATTTTCCGCCCTTGTCTTACCCCAAAAACCAAAACTCCACGTGTTTATAACCGTTTTATACCCTGTAAACCTACACCACCACCATGGGTAATCATCTTCCACCTCCCCCCTCCACTAACTTTCCCAGCTGTAGATTGCAAGTAGCAGTCTCAAAACTCCCTAAGCATTTCGTTACGACAAAGATGATCCTCCAGAATAGATTGAAGGGCCAAGATTTGTTTGTTTTTCTCCTCACACAACAAACACAACCCTTTTGTGTGTCTACAAACAGACGCAAAGAAAAACAAGAGCGAAGCCACAAGCTATTGTCTCGTTTTGTTTTTTTTCTTTTTTATAGCTTTGTATAGCCATTGTGGCAAAAGAAGTATGTTTGTGGTATTGTCAGTTTTAGTGTAGTTTTAAAATGTTTAATTGTCGCTTTAAGCTACTTTGCTTTTATGCCACTTGTAATTTCTCAGGTTTAATGAAAAATTAAGCGCTCTATTGTTAATTTCATAGCTCTCAATAAGCTCATTGGAGCTTATTCCTTTTCATAAGCTCAAATTCAATGAAAGTTTGTGTTTAATCGATTCATTTACTCAATCTAATCATTTATATCAGAATCATGATCAACTAAAGGTGTTTGACGTTCATTTTTGAAGACATAGTAGGCAACTAAGGATTAATAAGCTTTTTTTATAGCCTTATTGAGCTTAAAGCTCGGGTTTAGAGGCTAGGGAGCCACTTAGGTTCAAGCTTTTTAAGCCACTCACTCTACAAGAGTGGCTTTGGTTCTGAGACAACAAATTTCTCAGGTTTAATTTCTCAAGCCTCATTTTAGCTTAATTTTAGCTTTATCAATTGCTTATTTCTATTCAATCTTGTTTCATTCTCTTCAAATATGTTTGTTCAGACTTAATTTCTAGCTGTTTTCAGTTTTCATTAGATTTAATGTGTGTAATCTCAGTTTCTCTTTTAAAACTGTCACTTAAGTAGTATAAGCTAGGAGAGAAAGTAGCTTATTTCTCTTAATAAGCTATAGTTTTTATTACTTAAGTAGCTTAATTAGGTGAAAAATAGTGTGAGTAGATAAAAGGTTTTAGCTGGTTTAGTTTTTAAAACAGTTTTTAAGCTCAAATAGTTTGGGACAGTTTACATAAAGGGGTGTTTGGGTGAACTAAGAAAACGGGTCAAAAAGGGTATGTGCATGGGTTGAGGTGTTTTGGTTAAATTTAACTTAAGTTTTTAAGCATTTTCAAGCTGTTTTTAAAAAAGTTTTTAGTTTTAAAATTGTTTTCCAAAGTTTTTAAAACTGTTTTCATAACTGTGAGATTTTAGAAAACTCCACAAGTGCTTATTTAGTTAAGCACTTGTGGTTTGAGAGTTGAGTGTCAAAAAGGTTTGATTTGTGGTGTTAAAAAAGGGCTGTAACAAGTCCTTTGTCCTTTGACTTGTTAAGTCAAAAACTCCCAAGTTTTTTTAGTCACAGTTTTTAAAAACCCAAAGACCTTTTTCACTATCAAAAATAAGCAAGTAAAATTGATTTTTAAAAGCTCAAAATTTGTGCACAAGCTGTTTAGCTAGAGCACTCAATCTGTTTTAGCTTATTTGTGTGTTTAGAGCTTATTTGACAGCTTAAAATAAGCTGTCAAATAAGCCCTTGAGATTTGCCTTAAAGCTCCCCTGGTGCAAAGGGGAGACTTTAGGCTTATTTTTCTCAGCCATTAAGAGCATTTAAGCCCAAGTTATTGGCTTATTTCAAGAGCCAATAAGCTCTTGTATAAGTCCTCAAAGGTTCAGACCTTAGTTAGCTTATTTGATGGCTTATTTTTAAGCCCAAACATGCCCTTTGACTGTTTTTGCATGATTTTAGTATAGGACTGCTTATTTCTTTTTATGCTTGTTTAGCTTATCTTATAAGCTCTTCTTAGCTTTTAGTTGCTTTTTAGAT
>BQNB010056279.1:0-38732 GCA_026074375.1 Tanacetum coccineum | reverse complement strand
TTTTTGACTGTTCAGGTTATCTAGATAGACATAAGGCAATCAAGTAGCTAGCACGTTGTCATTTCAAATATTAATTTAAGTTCGATCTCAAATAGTAGAAGACGTGTGAAATGAGTGTGAGGTAAAAAACAAATGAGTAGAAACAAAACCACCACTTCAATTTGCAAAGCTAATGTAATGGGCTGAGGTATTCATTTCAACACTGACAGGTGCATGGAATTAAAAATGTATTTCCGTCACCCATCCTGATTAGAAAAACGAACAAAAAAAAAACACTGACGTTGTCTGTTTTCCTTATCATGCTAGCTTTTCATTTTATTAGTTTGTTGCTCATGTTTCCGGTCGGAAGTAGCGAGCCATCCGCCTAGCCACAACTGTTTGTGGGTGATCTAGACATTGACCACGTCCCAACCAGCAACTGTTACTGCCTTGGTTGGTATCCGAGTCACATGATGTTTGTCTAACTGGCAGATATTAACCACGTCTCAATCGGTAGGTGTCGTTACACCGGTCAATGTACGAGTTACATAATAATTTATCTGCTCTTGTAGATATTGACCACGCCCCAGCCGGTAGGTGTTGCTAAACCGGCTGGCGTTCGAGTCACATAATCATTTATCTACGCTTGTAGACATTGACTACGCCCCAGCCGGTAGGTGTCGCTAAACCGGCTGGCATCCGAGTCACATAGCAATTTGTCTACTCATGTATTGGAAAATTGCCCCTCCGCTAAACATGCGGGATGGCTTGATTTTTCATTAGCATTCATAACAAATTACATAAGTTGGAATTCTTAACACGATGATTTTTACAAGTAGCATTTCCTTAAGTTGATTGCATGCCAGACACGGGGTACCTCCCGGTCGTCCATCGTGCGCAGCTTGTACGAGCCATTCTGATACGCTTCCACAACTAAGTATGGTCCTTCCCATTTTGGGCCCAACTAATCCGGTCGACGGTCGAATGTGCTCAGCCCTACTAACAAGGATGTATGATTTATGATAAGCATAGTTGACTGCTATTTATAAAGTATACAGTTACTACTCATATATTGTATTATTGTTGATTGTATAACTGATGAAAATGTATAGAGGTTGACTGAAAAAACATGTTTTATGATGTGAAAAATAAGATTGCGAAAGCAAAATATTAAATTTGTGAAATTTATTTCTGTTGTGTATAAATCATATACAAGATATCGTTTATTCACTAGGAATCAATCTTATGTATGGAGAGAATGACAACAAAACTACTTAATAATAGTTGATATTGATAATTCAGTTCAGTTATGTTATTAAACTTTCTTCGTTATACTTAACTGCAAATTTGAATATATAAACAAATAGGTGCAACGTGCTTTGCTTTCTAAACAATTATATATTTATACTCATCGGAACGAATATCAACCACTTAAATATCAACCAATTCCTTTATTGGACCATGCACAAATAAGTTGTAGGTCCATGTTGTAATAAGAAAAGGGGAAGTGGTCCAATGTAATTAATCATGAGAATAGAAGTGAGGAGGTTGGTGTGGTTCATAATTATGTGACTTTAGACAACCACATGACATTTAATTATAACTATTACCATGTTAGTTACCCTTACCATCAAGCTTTATTCATGGTTCTAAAAGGCACGTCAAATGCCCTCTCAAAGGCCCGCAAAGGCGCGAAGGGCGTGAACCAACCCGCACGCAATAAACAAGGCTTAGGCTTAAAGGTTTTTTGACGTGAGATGAGGAGTGAAAAAACATGATAAGACGCGATAAAACGTGATGCATAGAGGCTTTTTTGAATTCAATTCGATAAAAATCGTATTTTTATATAGAAATGAAAAAGATTACATGCAAAAGATAGTTTAATGACTGTAATTCCTTATGTAATGGACACTTTTTGGTGAAACTCAATATATTGTTAATAATGATATAAATATATAAATTTATTATAAATAAATTCATATTTTTGTCCGCTTTTAAGTCAACCTCAAAAACGGCAAGACACGTCATGGCTCGCAAAGCGTGAGGCTTATCTATGCGCGCCACGCCACGCTACACTGCTAATTATAACCTTGTTTTTTTGCACCTCAAGGATCTCTACTAATGGAAATACTTGGTTTAATATTTTTCTTCTCTTGTTTCCTTTTTACCCTTATTTTGAATTATTAGCCACATTGCCATTTCATTAGAATTTTGCAGAGCAAATAAGCCTCAATTTACTTTAACAGAAAGGGCCTTTTTGTTTGTTTTTGAGTAAGAAAGATAATCACCTAAAAATATACCTAGTCCATCTCAAAGTTATTTTTATTTTTGAATGTCCTGAAAATGATAGTCTAATTGTCATTGTAATCATTTTAAAGAGAGTTTTAGTGTGTAGCAGAAAGGGTAGTATTGATGGGTAGAAGAGTTACTGGTTTTAGTCATTTTATAAGTTTTGTGACAATTATTTTGAGACGAGGAGAGTTATTAACTTGTCATTTTTTCGAGTTTTGTGAACAATATTCTTTTTCCATTAGAGGTTAGGTATCATGCCATGCCAAACCTATGCCAAATATCACTTTTTCATTTTCACTTAGCGCCACCTCATTTAACAACCACACCTCAAAACACCCATTAACCCATAACATACCAAATCTCATGTCTTTCACTCATTTGTGCTCCATCCACTCACATTTTTATTTTCTTTTCCATTATTTCAAACAAACTAATTTTTCATTTATTCAAATAAAAATACAAATTATATAAAATAAAAAATAAACATTCTAAATATTTAAAGGTATAAATTAAAACTTTTTAATTGTTTAAGAGTATAAACTAAAACTTTCTAAATAACTAAGGGTATGAATTAAAACTTTCACTTTTCGCATTTGGTGCCGGCCACCGGTATGGTGGCACCAATTCCTTGTCCACGTAGATCTGGCGCCTCTTATGCGTTATCATAGCCCTCTCTCTTACATACAAAACTTTTGAATTATGACTTTTGTGTGTATTTTGTATCTATTTCTCCCAATATTTTTCATCCATCATGTTAATAGTGAAAGGTAAAATGTTTACACGATCTTGGTTTAAAAATGTGTTTTGCGATCCAATGCGCTAAAGGTCCCAAAGGCCATTGTGTGATACGAATGCGAACGCAATTTGGACGTGACGCGTTTACTATTAAAAACGTACGAAAAATATTTATACATAGTATATTCCACAAAGTACCAAGTAAATGCAATAACATTACAAAATTAGCTACTAGCATATTGAATTTAGGCTAATAATCTATTTTTATAAAAAATAAATCGAAAGCAAAGCTTGACATAAAACACTTTGCAAAACAAAAGATACTAGATTTTCGTTATTGTGTTTGTTTTGCACGTCTTTTAACAAGTTTTATCTTTAAAAGGCCATTAAAATATTTGGGTATCTTTTATATGGTTTAATTTTGACTAAAATGACATAAATTCTAGATTGTGTTGGAAATCTAGTTCAATTGTGAGAATCGGGTCATACTTGAAAATGGGTTTGGAGGTACGGAGTGTACACCCATCAAGTCATTGATTTTCACTGAATCTTTTAGTGGTTAGATTAAATGGGTGGTTACAAACATTTAAGTGGCAGCTTTGACCACATTAAATGTTTGTAACAACTTTTGCCTATTTAAGTGGCAGGTTTGACTGTATTAAATGACCACATTTAATTTGGTCATGTAACCACTAATTTTCTAAATTATGGAGGATAATTATGGAAGAAATTAAATGGTCATTAATCTCTCATTAATTCCATTGACTAGGTGTTGAGTATTTCCCCTATAAATAGGGATCACAATTGCATGAAAAAACACACAGGAAACCTAAACACTTAGAAACGAAAGGGTTCTTGATTTGTGCCTAAAACAAGAACTACACTTGGTTTTATCCCAAGGAGCTATTCGTGATACCCAGGCATATGGTCGAATAATCTTCTTTGGAAAGTGATTACACGACTTCAAGTGATATCCGGTAACCATCTTTGGTAATTAGCTAGGCTATTGATTGTCTTCACCCTGACCTGGGACACACAACAACCAACAATCAAAGAAGATTATTTGTGATAATCAATGGCTGCTGCTATGAAACACATGGCTTCAAACTTTGCCAAGCTTGAAAAGTTTGAAGGGGTGGACTTTAGAAGATGGCAAAAGAAGATGCACTTCTTGCTCTCCAGCATGAGTGTGGTGTATGTGCTGACTACTCCTATTCCTGATGATGGTGATGATGCTACCGTGGAACAACTCAGGAAGAGGGCCAAGTGGGACAATGATGACTATGTCTGCAGAGGTTTAATCCTCAAAGGTATGTCTGATCCTTTATTTGATATTTAGCAAATTGTTGAATCTAGAAAAGAACTATGGGATTCCTTGGAGGCCAAATATATGGCTGAGGATGCATCAAGTAAGAAGTTCCTTGTTAGTAATTTCACCAATTACAAAATGACTGATTCAAGACCAGTTATGGAACAATACAATGAACTTCTTGGAATACTTGGTAGATTTACACAACATAAAATGAACATGGATGAGGCCATTCAGGTCTCTTGTATCATTGATAAACTCCCTCCTTCTTGGAAAGATTTCAAGCATACCTTGAAACATAAGAAGGAAGAGTTAACTCTGGTTGAGTTGGGCAGTCATCTGCGCATTGAGGAGTCCCTCAAGGTGCAGGATAATGACAAGCCAAAAGGCAACAATGTTGCTGGTCCATAGTGATTGGACGTGGTTGTGTAGATCTTAGGTTTAGTTCTGGAAAGATTGTTTCGTTGTTCAATGTTTTACATGTTCCTAATATAAGGAAGAATTTGGTTTCAAGTAGTATTTTGAATAATTGTGGTTATAAACAAGTGATTGAATCTAATAAATTTGTTCTATCCAAACATGGTGTGTTTATTGGTTTTGGTTATTTGAGTAATCAAATGTTCAGGCTTAATATTGTTAATGATAATATTGCTTCAGCCTTTATGTCAACCTCTAAACTGAATGATTCAATCTTATGGCATGCTAGACTAGGCCATGTCCACTTTAAGAGGATGCAAGATATGTCTAAGGATGGGTTAATTCCAGCTTTTGACATGGACACTAAAAAGTGTAATACTTGCATGCTGACCAAAATAACTAAGAAACCATTTCAAAATATAAAACGTGAAACTAAAGTTTTGGAGCTGATTCACAGTGATCTGTGTGATTTACATGCTACTCCCTCATTAGGGAATAAGAAATACTTTGTGACATTTATTGATGATGCTTCAAGGTTTTATTATGTTTATTTATTAAATACTAAGGATGAAGCATTAGATAAATTTAAAGTGTTCAAAACTGAAGTTGAATTACAATAAGGGTCCTTGATCAAAAGATTCAGGACTGATAGGGGAGGTGAGTACATGGATACTTTGTATTTTCAGTCTGTTGGTATTATCCATGAAACGACTGCCCCTTATACTCCATAACAAAATGGTATATCTGAAAGGAAAAATAGAGTACTGAAAGAAATGGTTAATTTTATGTTGTCCCATTTAGGACTAAGTCAAGGGTTATGGGGTGAAGCTATGTTAACAGCTTGCTATTTATTAAATAGGGTTCCCAATAAAAGGAACATGATTACCCCTATGAACTCTGGACTAAAAAGAAACCAAACCTGAATTACCTCAGGGTTTGGGGTTGTAGGGCAGTTGTAAGACTCCCTGATCCAAAGCTAAAAACTTTGGGTGAAAGAGGCATTGAATGCATCTTTGTTGGATATGCTGAGCATTCCAAGGCTTTTAGGTTCTTTGTTATTGAACCTAATGAATCAGTTTCAATTAACTCTATAATTGAATCAAGGGATGCTATCTTTGATGAGAATAGATTCTCTTCAGTCCTTAGACCAAGTCTCAGGATTCCAAGTGGTCCCTGAAGAGGTCACTAAAGAGGTTGTTCAACAACCTAAACCTGAGCTTAGAAAAAGCAAAAGGAATAGGACTCCAAAGAACTTTGGACCTGAATTTCAATTATACTTAATTGAAGGAACAAGGGATGAGGTCTCTGACCAACACTCCTATTGCTTTAATGTTGAGGATGATCCCAAAACATTTGATGAAGCAATGAAGTCTCAAGATGTTGCTTTCTGGAAAGAAGCAATTAATGATGAGATGGATTCCATCACTAACTTTCCATAAATTAGCACATCAAGTGTGTCCTCTCCCCCTCCAAACGGCTCACTCCTCTTAGGGAGGAGGAGAGCACCTTACACCATGTACTAATACCACTTCCTTGATCCATGGTTTGTATAATACTTGTGACTATATAAGAAAGGTCTTAGGGATTATTATACACTCTTTCATGCAAGTAAACAAAACACTTAAACTCTCTCTTTTCCTCCTATAACTCACGGCTCCAAAATAATTTTTAAGGCTTCCATAGTTTGATTTCTAGCAAGGGTCTTAAGCAAACAATTGTTCTTAGGTAATATATCTTAAGGGTGATTCAACGAATATTGGAAGCTAGTGTATAATTCTAGCCAGGGTTTAATCAAAGTAAAATTAGGGATTTCACAACAAGGGTTTTGAATTTAGGTTTGATATTTAGGGATTTGATTTTGTGTTCTTTATCTTCCTACACACTTCTAATGTCTACTTAAAACCTAATCTTTCTAATTATTCATTTACATATTTTTATATACTTGTTATTATGTTAATCACCACATAGGGTTTGTTTTATGAGTTTACAAAATAAAATGGACTTATATATGGTTCGAACTTATTTATTCTCATAATGAAATGGTGTTAAAAATATACTAGAACACAAGAACATACTTATTATAAGTGTTTGTTAATTTATGGATTTAGTTTAATAATTAAATTGTTGGAAGTTTATTGTTAAAGTTTACATACAAATAAATTATGAGGTCTTTACTTGAAGAAGCTTGATGGACATAATCTTGAGGACCCAAAATATGTAAGACATATGGTATAAAGTAAATTAGAGGACTTGTACAAATTTAAACCAAGGAATAATTTATAAAACTAGATTTATAAAGTATATATACACACGAACTATTTTGAGCTTACTGTTTGGATTTGAAATTTTATAAATTCTGAGAGTATTTTTATAAGATAGTACATATTATGAGGATTGTAAGCATATGAAGAACTCAAAAAACCGAGCTATAACGAAGAAGTTATGATACTTACAAGATTACGATAATTAAATATATAAAAGTTTTTTTATAAAAGTTGTTTTATAAAAATAGTTACTGTTTCAGATCTGAGAAAAATATACAAATATTTTATGTTGATAGATCATCTCAATAGAAAACCGTGCATATAAAGAACACTAAAAACGGAATTAAAACGAATGAGTTATGAGTTTTGTGAGATTTAAAGTTATAAAACTATTTTTATAAACTGTTTTGGGTTACTGTTTTCGACACAGATTTTTATAAAAACAATGAGTATTTTATTTGAATAGTTTATCTCGTCACGATTTCATACATATAAAGAACAAGCAAAACGGAGTTAAAATGAGTAAGTTATGAGTTTTTAAATTTTTCGGATAAATAGAAATTATAAAACTAATTAATTTTTATAAATAATATTCTGTGATTTTTATAAAAATATAACAATCTGATAGAAATATAAAATGTGGTTTACGAGTGTTTTCGGGTCCGTTTGGGCTATAAAAACCTTAAGAAATATTGTCATATCATTTATATAATATTTACATACGTATTTTACTTTATAAATATTATTTTATAAAACAAGTAAACTAATTATATAATATCATTATATAATCAATAAAAATATTAAATCATGTATTATTAACAAATAATTAAATATTGGTCAAAAATAACATTTTATTTTACGGATATATATACATAGACATTTATTTAACAATTACGATTTAAATATTGTTTCGACTTTTTAAATTAAACAAAAGCTATTAGGTGGTGGTGTAACTCTATAACATATGATATTTTATTTATATTAAATACATTATACTTATACGGCCTATAATTAATTTAGTTCATTCGGGACTTAATTTTCCGCGAGACATATCCCCCTACTTGAATTATATAATCAACACATTCACTGAGGTGAGTTGCCAAAAGCCCCATTTTTATACACTATCCAATGATTTACAAATTCTCGGGGTGAGAAACATGCAATTGTTTTAACGATTTGGAACGCAAGATACAACTTTAAACGACATTAGCAAGTTTTGCCTAATGTACTATACCCACTATGCTCATGAATCATGAACTGTTAATTACTGAATTGTAAGTGTTAGGATTTATGT
The DNA here is from genome assembly GCA_026074375.1 of Tanacetum coccineum. Taxonomy (NCBI): domain Eukaryota; kingdom Viridiplantae; phylum Streptophyta; class Magnoliopsida; order Asterales; family Asteraceae; genus Tanacetum; species Tanacetum coccineum. The sequence continues at coordinate 30,442 of BQNB010056279.1, read as the reverse complement.
TTTCCTAACTTAGTACCGACAGTACAAAAAAGTTATTACTAAGATAGTTAATCGTTAGTACGGACAGAACAAATTTTAGTTACTGATTAGTTGTTAGTACCGTTAGAAAAAATAGTTAGGACCGATTTATGAGATACGTATGATATATTTTAGAAAAGAATTTAATAAAAAAAAAAAAAAATATTAAAATGCGATTTGTAAGCCTGTAGGGTTTATCCTTGTTCTATAAAAGGATTCCTATTGGCATAGTTAGAAATACGACCAAAAGATATCTCACAGCAAAATCATATCTAAATAGTTAGTAATCTGTAATCATTCAAAGCAGATTAATAGAAGTTATTATTTAGTTCTACATTGTTTTTCTAGTACTATGTGTTAAGATTTTCCGGCTTTAACGACATATTAGTATTCATAAATCAGTGTTACTATATAGTCAATTAATATTTATACATCTAGGCATCTCCTTAAAAGGTCTGCAGAATCTATTCTTACAAGGGACTCATCAGTGGGTAACAGAGCCTGTGAAAAAACTCTTAATATAAGAGAGGAACCATCAAAACCATTTTAAACCTTTCTGCATTCACAACAAAACATGTACGCATCACAAGATGAAATTCCACCACCACCCCCAAACCTCCACCATCAATCATCATAAACCAACCAATCCAACAAACTCCTCATCAGTATCAACCATCAAGCTGCAATTCTCCAAAAAGGTAGAATATAATAATGGGCTATGAAAATAGAGCACTATTTTTGGCCCATATAACTATCACAATCTGGAGGTTAAACAAAAATGGGAATGGGTCCTGTAATCAATCACTACATAACAGATACATCGAATACAAATTAATGTTTTGCCTCCTATAACTGCATAAGATAATTTCATCCAGAGAAAGAGAGATAAAAAGCAAGGACCACCGGCCTTATGGCCCAACCAGAAGTATCATCTTGCTAAGTTCAATAAGATGATATGATGCAAAAATTGAGGGAGATGGGTATGCCATGCAAATCAAGATTTGGTGGAAATGATGAATCCAGAAATGCACAAGTATATCTTGAAGAGCAACAGTTTAAGGATTCTCCTGTATCCAACGCAGAAAGGTCGTTCACAAGAGGCTATGACAGGTTCCAAAGCCTTCTGAGTCAGTTAGAAATTCATGGAGCAGTGTTATCCACTGAGGATGCAAATCAAAAATTCCTAAGATCTCTACCTCCAGTCAGGTCACAAGTTCTTGATATATGAGGGACCAAACCAGGAGTTGACAACTAAGTTTTGATGATTTGTACAACAAATTTAAGAGTCTTTGAAGTGATAAAAAAAGGCTCACACATCATCCTCAAGCCCGTCAAAATGTAGCTTTTTGTCTTCTGAGACACCCATCAGTACTAATGAAGTTAGTACCGCTTTATTAGTGTACCCAATCTTTTTGGCCAAAAACCTCAAGTTTGAACAAACTACACATCAATACTCATTACTTGCAAAACATCAAGTTGCCCACAACTAGATCATGAGGACTGGAACAGATTGATGAATATACCTTGGAAGAAAATGGACTTGAAGTGGCAAGTGTCCTATGATCTCAATGAAGGAATAAAAAGTTTTACAAGAAGACTGGTAGAAAGCTCAATTTGATCAAAATAACCTGTTGGCTTTGATAAAACCAAAGTGTAATGCTACAAATGCCACAAAATAATGCACTTTAGCTGAGAAATGTAGAATCAGGGGAACTCAAGATAACCAAGAGGATGGATGCACCTGGAATTCAGGAGAAATAGGATGGACAGAACTTGCCAGAAGGAGATCTAAAGCAATGGTGACAATTGATGAGAAGGTGAAGATTGGACACATCAATTCTGAAGATAAAGATTATGCTTGATGGCTGCACCAGCTCAGACTCAGGACACAGTAGGTCATTTCATGTTCAAATAAAGTGTTAAGATGTCTAAGCTACTCTTAAAAAAACTATGATGAAGCTCAGATAGAACAACTTTATGATGCAAGCAATAGAAAAAAAGGCATATCTCAAGGTCCTTAGAAATTTGAAGCACAATTAGTTCTCATCTACAAGTTCAATTTTGTATGAACAAAAATAAAGTTTATGAAAATCGATTTAGATGATAAAAAATATGTTCCATCCACATACATCAGAAATAATTAGCAGAACACAAAAGAAAAAAGAATAATTAAAAGGCTAAAGTAGAAAAAATGCATAATTCTTCTAAAAAAACTTATAAACTAGATAAAAAACCCAAATGAGTGCTAAAGATAAGATTGGGCTTGGGATATGGAGATCATGAGATATGATGGTATTTTGAGCTATGAAAAATGAAGTTGTGCATTAGTGTTTTTATGAATAAAAGAGATGAGATATATAACCAAACCTTTGTATGATAGGTATTGTTACAGCAGAAGGAATCATGTTGTACCCCCAACCCATGACAGTGAATCTACATGCCAATCATGGACCTGATGTTAAGAAGTAGAATGATTCTAAATATATACATAATGTCCAAAACAGACTCAACCTAGTGAATCTGAATCACAATCAAGTGAATTTGATACCTGTGAATCTAACATTAGTGCAGAACCCTCTGAATTAGTGTCTGAACCAGTTGTCAATGAATCTAATGTAAAATGTCAACCAAAGTTCTGGTCTGATGCTCCTATCATTGAGGAGTATGAATCAGATAGTGAAGATGAGTGTGTGTCTATTCCAACAAAACAACAAGAAACACCTAGTTTTGCTAACAAGCAAGTAAAAACTCCTAGGGAAAATGTTAAGAATCATTACACACATAATCAAATACCTAAAGTTGACAAGAAGAGAAATTTGGAGTTTAATGGGTTACTTTTAAGAGGGGCAATGTTATTTGTGAGGTATTTTAATCATTTAATTTAGATATATGTGATTTCCCATGATAAGAGGATGGCAAAACTGCTGACTTAAACAATGGTTGGAAAATGTGCAAAGAGTGAATAAACAAAACCAATTTGTTCCTTCAGCAGTACTAACTAGAACTGGTAAAATTCCAGTTAGTATTGCTAAAGCTAGCAGTACTAAAAAATTTAATACTGCTAGGCAAAGTTTTAACAGACAGACGGTACTAACTAGTACTACCATGAAATTTAATACTGTTAAGCCCATTGTGAATAAGCAGTAGACCAGCAAATGTTTTTTACAAAACTCATTCATCATCCTCAAGACCTTTCAAAAAGACAACAGTACTTAGAACAGATTTTTCAAAACAAAAGGTTAATACTGCTAAGGTAATGCATGATTCGTACTGTTAGGGGAAAAAGGGAAACTGCTGTTAAGCCCTCAGCAGGTTGTAATTAGAGACCACAAAGATACCATAGTGGATCCAAATACAATGGTGGATCCAGTCTTAAAAATTGTCACACTTTCAAAGATCCACTAGGCAGACTCAAGCCCAAACAGGCTTGGGTCCCTAAGAGAATCTAATCTCTTTCTTTTAATGTGCAGGATTATCCACATAGAGCTCTAAAGAATAAAGGAATTGTTGATAGTGGATGTTCCAGGCACATGACTGGGAACAAGGCCTACCTTGCATAAATATTAAGAAAGACGTTATAAAAGTGGCCCTGATGCTTGGAGGTAGTAAAGGTTATATCACTGGTAAAGGTAAAATTAAAACAGGAAAGTTAGATTTTGAGGATGTATGCTTTGTAAAAGAACTTCAGCATTTCAATCTCTTTTCTGTGTCACAAATTTGTGACAAAAAGAACCAAGTCTGTTATACGTGACCTGAATGTCTTGTTTTGTCTTCTGAGTTTAAAGTTTATTGTTGAGAGTGTTTTTATACCAGCATCCCCACCATAAAATAACCCATAAAAAATATTACTAACAACAAAACCCACAAGACAATACCAATAACTTTCCAGTATCAACTATACAGAGAACATTGATCCATCAGGTAGAAAGGCGCTGTTCTAATTGCAAAGGCATACAACAGAAGAGTCTAAACAAAGGCATAGAGGTTGGTCATGTTCATATTCAAAACCTTAAACACACTAATAAAGGGAAACCTTTGTAAGAGTTTACCTTCAAAAGATTTTTCAAAAAGGACCACACTTGAGTTGCTAGACAGAAAGGAACGCAACACAATGCCTCCAGTAAGACCAAAACAGTAAGCACTATTAGCTAACCATACAACTCTTCATATGGATTAGATGTGACCTACAACCTGATAAGGATTTAAAACCATAAGACCTATTGCCAGTAATTCACTGACAGTAGCTTTTTAGCAGGTTTAGGTTGTTATATTTTCTTAAAAATTGTGTGTGGGGTGTTGGTGGGTTAAAAAAAAAAAAAAAAAATTGGGGGTATATTATAAAAGAACTAAGGATGAAACTAGTGCAATCCTTAAGGACTTTATAAGACAGATAGAGAACCAATTGAATCAAAAAGTTAAAACTATTAGATGTGATAATGGTACAGAATTTAAGAACAGGGATGTGATTGAATTCTGTGGGTCAAAGGGAATCAAGAGGGAATACAGTAATGCCAGAACTCCACAACAAAATGGAGTTGCTGAAGAAAAGAAAAGAACCCTAATTGAGGCTGCTAGGACCATGCTTGCATATTCATTTTTACCTAACACTTTTTGGGCTGAAGCAGTTAGTACTGCTTGTTATGTTCTAAACAGGGTATTAGTGACCAAGCCTCATAATAAGACACCTGTGAAATTTTAAAACTGTAAGATACCAATTATAAGTTACTAAGACCTTTTGGTGCCATGTGACCATCTTGAATATCTTGACCACCTGGGCAAGTTTGCTAGTTAAAATCAATGAAGGATTTTTAGTTGGGTATTCTCTACACAGCAAGGCTTTTATAGTAAAAACATTTTAGAAACTAAAAGAGTTGAAGAAAACCTGTACATCAATTTCTTGGAGAACAAACCAAATATAGCAGGGAAAGGACCAACTTGGCTTTTTGATCTTGATTATTTAACTGATTCTATGAATTATCATCCTATAAGTTCAGAGAATCAAGCTAATCATCATGCAGGTCAACAAGAATCTAACCAAAATGCAGGTACAGAAGATATTATTGAAGCAGGGGATTCTGAACAAGAGGATGAATCTGCTCAAGACTGTTATGTACTGCCAATATGGCCTTTTTAATCTTCAATAAACACTCCTGCCTTTAAAGATAGATGAAAAAGATAGATGTTTCTAAGAGAGGAAGAACAAGTCTTTATGGATGAACTTGAAAGACTTCAAAGGCAAGAAAAGGAGGCTAATGAGGAAGCTGAAGCTCTCAGGAAAAAGTTTGAGCACTTAGTGATAAAAGAAGGAGCTGCTAGACCTAGCAGTACTAACATTTTTAGTACTGTTAGCTAACACCACTAAAAGCTAGCATATAACCTAGTTTAATACTGTTAGCTTTACCAGTTAGTACTGCTCTGAGTCTTCATGAGGGACGATCTCTTTCTGAACCAACAAATCCTGAAGAAGATGACTCAGAAATACCTCCACTTGAGGATATCTATCAAAATTCTACTGATGGTATTTTCACTACTTCCATCTTAAATGATGAGGGTGCATGTGGCTGACTTCACCAACTCTTGGAAACTGTTGTGAATAAGTTAGTCCCAATTCCCACATCAAGAATTCACTCCCCTCAACCTACAAACACTTATTCAACTCTAAGAGATCCCAAACTCCAGCCATTCAAATAAGAAGCAAACTTCACCAAAAGTTCTGGAGCTCATGCTTTTGTTAGCTATGTTCAAAAGCAAAGGATAAATAATCACAAGGACTTCCAGCATTGACTATTGCTTGCTTTCGTATCTCAACATGAACCCAAGAAGATTTCAAAAGCTCTTGAAGATGAAAGTTGGGTTGATGTTATGCAAGAAGAATTGCTGCAGTTTGAGATACAGAAAGTTTGGATACTTGTAGATCTGCCTTTTGGGAAGAAGGCTATCGGTACAAAGTGGGTTTATCGAAATAAGAAGGATGAGAGAGGAGTTGTTGTCAGAAACAAAGCAAGGTTAGTTGCTCAGGGACATAGGCAAGAGGAAGGTATAGACTATGATGAGGTTTTTGCCCTTGTGGCTAGGCTTGAAGCCATTAGGATCTTTTTAGCCTTTGCCTCATATATGGGCTTTATAGTCTATCAAATGGATGTGAAAAGTGCCTTCCTTTATGGGAAAATTGATGAAGAGGTATATGTGTCTCAACCACCAGGTTTTCTAGATCCTAAATATCCTCAGAAAGTATACAAAGTTGTAAAAGCTCTCTATGGGTTACATCAAGCTCCCAGAGCCTGGTATGCTACTAACTTTTATCTACTTTCTATTAAGAAATGGCTACAGAAGAGTACCATTGACAAAACTCTCTTCATAAAGAAGGACAAACATGATATCATACTAGTTCAAGTCTATGTGGATCATATCATCTTTGGGTCTACAAAGAAATCTTGGTGTGATGAATTTGAGGCATTAATGAAGAGTAGATTTCAGATGAGTTCAATGGGAGAGCTCACTTTCTTTCTTGGATTACAAGTCAAACAGAAGGAAGATGGTATCTTTATTAGTCAGGATAAGTATGTTGCAGAAATCCTGAAGAAGTTTGACTTTGCACATGTTAAGCCTGCTAGTACACCAATTGAGACTCAGAAACCTTTAGTCAAGGATGAGGAAGCCAGTGATGTGGATGTCCATCTCTATAGATCCATGATTGGCTCTTTAATGTACTTGACTGCTTCTAGGCGCAGATATTAATGTAGCAGTCAGTGCATGTTTCTAGGTTTTCAGTTCACACCAAAGTCTTCTTATTTAAGTGCAGTCAAGAGGATTTTTATGTATCTAAAGGGCAAACCCAAACTAAACTTTGTTCATTGTATCCTAGAGTGTCTTCATTTGACCTGGAATCTTACTCAATAGTGACTATGCTGGAGTAAATCTTGACAGGAAATCCACAACAGGAGGTTGTCAATTTCTTGGCAGGAGACTCGTTTCTTGGCAATGCAAAAAGACAGACTCATTTGTGGACACTTCTACTACATAATCATAATATGTTGCTTGCTACAAGCTGCTATGGTGCAAGTTTTGTGAATTCAAAAATCAAATGTTAGACTATGGGTTTCAACTTCATGAACACAAAAGATCTACCTTGATAATAGAAAGCATCCATTTGCCCCATTGTAAAGAATCAGTTTAAATCATTCCAAAACAAAGCACATTGCTATTAGGCACCACTTTATAAGAGATGCTTATAAAAAGAAACTAATTCAGGTGCTTAAAATCCACACTAATGACAATGTAGCTGATCTACTAACCAAAGCATTTGATGTTAGCATGTTTCAGTTCTTGGTTGTTACTATTGGGATGATCAATCCATAAGCTGCATTGGTTAAAGAGAGGCAATCTGCTCTATTGTATAGTTTGTATGAAGAATCATGTTAACTTTAGGTGATGCCTTTCCAGAGGTTTGACAGCATTTAGAGGGTCCTTAAGAAGAGTTACTGATGGAACTGAAGCACTCTGAACTATACATTGTTTTAGAGGTCTTTGGTTGGACACAAAGTAGTACCTCGGACCTAAAAGCGTTCTAAGTTAGAACCCTTGAACAATATTTGTACCGCTATAGAAACGTTGAAGAAAAATACCGCAAGGGGTACAAAGTGTAAATTGAAATGGTTTCCTTAAAATTAGGTCTCCTAAACCTATATAAACCCAGCTCAATTGCACAGTTCCTTACGTAATCTCTCTCAAATACATTTTGTATCTACAAGCCCTAATTTCTCTCTTCCAACGATCACTCTTTCAACCAAAATGGCTGTCCTTGATTCATGTCCTAAGCACAACATGGTCGCGTATCTGGAAAAGTCTGAAGGGAATGCAGAGTTTCACGAGATTATTGATTTTCTCAAGCGCAGTTCCATTCATCATGCTCTCATTGTAAGTCCTTGTTGATCTACTATATTGTGCACAGTTTTGGGACATCTGCTAAGTCCCAAAACAATCAACATTGTTAGCACATTACTGCCAAAGTAGCTTGTCAAGGATTCTGTGTCTATCCAGAGGCCCATCAAATAAGAAGTGATCTTCTTTTTGATTATGCTGATGGATAAGACTCTTACCTAAATCATGCTATATTTGATGCTATACCAGACTAATGGGGTATGAGGTGGATATTAACAGTGATAACATTTAATAAAGCTTTGTTTCACACCCAATGTAGTTTTTATTTCATATAATTAATCATTTGTGCTTAGTTTCCAAAAGTACCAATCTTGTGATCAAATTCCTACTAACATTGCCACTGACTCTAGCTATGTCATCTGCTTAACATCTAATGAAAAAGTATAATTTTTCTAAATTAATTTTTGTGGTAATGCTTAGACATTTAGATGCCTAAGAAAAATTTGTAATGTACCCACTTTTATTTCAATCTTTTTAGATAAACAACTAGCAAATGTGTCTGTACCAATAGATCATTTTCCTGTAAATACTTTAAAACTAGTAAAGTCTTTTTCGTTTCAAGATAAAGAAGGGTAACATTTCTCATGGAAAGTCACCCCATTTGTTTTGCTACTATGTGGTACCAAACCAACTCAGGGATGAGGGTGCTCCCTTCAGAAAGACCATCTGAAGTAACAAACCTACACCTCTCTTGCTCCCACTAGTGACGTAACCTATTGAGCACAAACATGATTCTTCTCCTGCCAAACAAGTATGAAGTACATATTCGCAACTAGAGCTGACCTATCCCCCAAAGACCCTTCACGCCACTCCTAGTATTCCTGATTCTATTCCAAAAACTTCTGGTGAGAATCTTGGAGGGTCAATCTCCAGTGATAATTCCCTTTTCACAGGAATGAAGTTTGCATGACTCACTAAAGTGTCTATTATCTTTGTCTCTCTTTATGTGCACAGGTTTCAGATCAGCCAAGAAATACAACACTTGAAGGCTCGATCACAAAGGCAATAAAACAACCTAAACCTGTCATCAAACCACCATAGAGTGCATTGGCTGAAAAGTGTCTAATTGAAGCAAAGATTCCCAATGCTAAGCGCGTCATCAAAGAAACATATGGTGCACAAAAGTCTGTGATCCACAACAAGGGAGGAAGTTTGCTAAAGTTGAATCATGCCAGTTTACGAAATCTTTATTTGATGAGATTCATGAAGATACAGTTGATCATATGTGAAATAGAGAATCTCAGGATGAAGGGAGGGCAAGAGAGATGGTGGATGAAGTACAAGGAGATTTGAAGAAAATAAACTTTAGTACTGAAGATGTACTTAGTAACTGACAGGAGAAGTATTATACCTGTCAAGGAGAAAGTTAGTACGACAAGACCAATAGTTTAGTAATGACAATGTCCAAAATTATACTACAGACAGCCAAATTGAAGTACTGAAGATCAAATGAAGTACTGAAGAGCACATTGAAGGTACTGAAGAGCAAGTTGAAAGTACTGATGGGCAAAGAAAAGGTACTGAAGATCATACTGAAGAAAGAAGTGCTACTCAAGCCACTCAAACACCTACTTCTACAATGTTTGGAGATGATGAAACAATAGCTAAGGTTCTTCTCAACATGAGTCAAGCCAAAGCTGTTTCTAGAGAAAAGGAGAAAGGTCTCGAGTTGAAGGATATTGAAGAAATTGACAGACCTAGACCTACCTCTACAAGATCACTTCTGACATTAAAGCCTCTTCCAAAAATTGATCCAAAAGACAAAGGAAAGAAGAAAATTAAAGAGGAGGATGAATCTGAAAGTGAATCTGATGGTATTCCTCAAGCTGAGAAGAAGTTTAAGCAGCTTGAAAGTGATGAAGAGATGGCTAGGAAAATACAAGAAGAGTGGGAAGAAGAAGAGGAAAGAAACAAAATAGCTAAAGAAAAAGCTACCAATGAAGCTCTCATAAGAAATTTTGATGATATAAAGGCCAGGATTGAGGCAGATAGACTTCTTGCTGAGATGCTTCAAGAACAAGAAAGAGAGCAATTTACAATAGAAGAAAGAGCAAAGTTCCTTCATGACACAATTGATGCTCAAAGAAAATTCCTTGCTCAACAAAGATCATAAGCGCTACAGAACAAACCACCAACCAAGAATCAACTCAGAAATCAAATGATGACCTACTTAAAGCATGTAGGAAACTTCAAGCATGCTGAATTGAAAAATCAAGAGTTTGTGTGGAATGAACAAGCTTTGTAGAGAAGATTAAGAAGGTCTGATGAAGATTACATCTCTATTGGGTCTGCTGAAGATGAAAGACTGATCAAAAGAATGAATGAGAAAGGAGTTGATTTATCTAAAAGTGAAGTGATCAAGGAAGAGAGTCAAGAAGAAGAAAGTACTAAAAAGAGAGAACTTGGTACTAGGAAAAAGACGAAGTCAAGGAAAAGAAAATATATTCAAAACACTTCTGAAGATGATAGTGACAAAGAGAATGATGAGCTGAGATTACATCTAACAATAGCTCCGGATGAAGAAAAAGAAGTGGATTATGAAATACTTGACAGAAAATACCCTATCAAAGAATGGAAGACAGAGTGTCTTGGAACTAAACCACAGTTTAATCAAGCTGAACACTTTGAAGAGATTAACCAGAATGTGGGTTTATTAGAAGCGAATGTACAAAATAGTTATATTTAGCACTTTAGATGAATTGTATGTCCTATATGATAGAGAAAGTAATTGTTGAAAGTTGTGTATCAACAGGTAATGGACAGAATTCGAAGATGAGATACCTGAAGGTTTGACAGAGTACATATGGGGAGATGCTGATGGTTATGTTCAACCCAGATGATGAAAATGAGTTTTGGAATTCACAGCAGGATTGGAATATTATGAGTTGGAAGCTACATGGTTCTTCAGGAGTACATACCTTAGTGACTGAGACAGGATTAGTCATTCATATGCTGGTAGAAAAGAGAATCATTTGATAAAGAAAGTACTGATCAAAAGTTTGAAAGGAAGTTAGAGTCTGAATAGAAGACAGTACTATGGCATTATGAGTTGATCAGGTTTATCAAGAATAACTTGCAAGTATAGAACCCCGGAAGTATAAAAGATTGATGGAATTAGAGACAGGAGTTTGTTTTTTATTATTTGAGTTGTTGCTAACCACCACACAACAAATGGAACATAACATTCACGCATGCTAAACAGGCATAATAGAACTGGCTAGTCCATAAGCAAATGGCTTGATTCTGGAAGTATTTTTATATTATAGTACATTTCATAAGGAATCCAAGCATATAAAGAACTCGAAAAACAAAGCTACAACGAAGAAGTTATGATATTTACAAGATTACGATAATTAAATATATAAAAGTATTTTTATAAAAGTAGTTTTATAAAAACTGGCACTATTTCAGATCTGATAAAAATATATGAATATTTTATGATGATAATACATGTTATGAGGATTCCAATCATATAAGAAACTCGAAAAACGAAGCTATAACGAAAGAGATACGATTTTCGTAAGATTTAAAGTTATAAAAATGATTTTATAAATTGTTTTGAATTTACTGTTTCGACACAAATTTTTATAAAATCTGTGAGTATTTTATTTGCATAGTGTATCTCGTCACGATTCCATACATATAAAGAACAAGCGAAACAGAGTTAAAATGAGTGAGTTATGAGTTTTTAAAGATTTCAGATAAATAGAAATTATAAAACTAATTAATTTTTATAAATAATTTTCTGTGATTTTTATAAAAATGTAACAATTTGTTAGAAATGTAAAAAGCGATTTACGAGTGTTTTCGGGTCTGTTTGGGCTATAAAAACCTTAAGAAATAATGTATTAGCATTTATATAATATTTATATACGTTTTTAACTTTATAATTATTATTTTATAAAACAATTAAATTATTTATATAATATCATTATATAATCAATAAAAATATTAAATCAAGTATTATTAATAAATAATCAATTGTCGAACAACAATAACATTTTTTTTACGGATACAAATACTTAAACATTTATTTAACAAGTACAATGTAAGCATTGTTTTGACTTTTATAAATTAAACAAAAACTAGTAGGTGGTAATGTAACTCTATAACTTATGATGTTGTATTTATATTAAATATATTATACTCATACGGGCTATAATTAATTAAGTTGCATTCGGATTTCGCGAGACATTTCACTTATTTGATTTATATAATCAAATCATTCACTTGAGGTGAGTTCATAACCTCGCTTTTTATACAATTACAATGATTTACAACTCTCGGGGTGAGAAACATGCATTGTTTTACATTTAGATGCAAGTACACTTTAAACAAATTACGAGTTTGTCTAAGTAGCTATAACCCACTATGCTCGTGAATCAAAAACTGTTAATTACTAGTTGTAAGCGCGAATGTTATGAATAGATCTATTTGGGATTGACATCCCCTTTCGAGTGAGTAGCGCTCACTAGTTTCGGCGGTACCGAAACGAAGAACGTATACCATGTCGGACTTTGGATGTTGCGGGTTGAACATCTACACGGGCATATTATTTGCATTAATTTGCATACATACATGTTGTAGCTTCAGTGTCATGAGCTTAGCGCAGGCGTAATTACATTTTGAGATATTGTATGTGTTACATGTAGTGTTACATGTCTTACACTTTGAAATCTTGTGGTCCTACTTTATACATTACTTAAACCTGTGAATTCACCAACTTTATGTGGACGTTTTAAAGCATGTTATTCTCAAGTCAATAAGGTACAAGAAACAAGGATACATTGGTGGTCATTATTTTGAAGTCACATTACTATAAAGATTTAAGTGCATTACATTTTAGAGTATTTGTTATGCATTAAAATCTTTTACATTTACAAGGATGAACAAGTTAAGCTTTGGGCTTATGTAACAAACAAATTTATTAAATCCAATGTATCATTTTCAAACGACACATATAGAGGTCGTTCTCATATCTTGTGCTATTGATCTATGATGTAACACTCTTAGACCTTTTTATTCCCCCTGCAGACCACAATTTGGCGGTGTTACATAATGGTATCTAGAGCCACAGGATATAGAGAACCATGTCAAATGATTTGCTTAGACAATAACCGATTTCAAACATTGCATCATACAATAGTTTTTTCAACGTGGACATACATACACTATTTGTTACATTATTGGTTATTACTAGAAAAGCTTACATAATCACTAAACATTACTTAAATTATATTACGTGTTATTTTTACTATACATGTCTTATATATTATACTTATATAAGTTTATTTTATTGTTACAATAGTCATGTCATCTTTGACAGTTACCACTAACACTTCTGGTTATTCTGAATCTGAGCCATGAGATTCAGTGGTTTTGGATGAAGAGGCCAGAGGCACTGAAGGAGGTTCCCGTAGTTTCTAGTCAGCACGCATCACCCATCCCTTACTACATGTCTAGACCCGAGCACACGCACCATCACCTGGACTCTACGAGTTTTGGGGGTCCGATCACCCACCATCGACCGGGACTATGTACCTAAGCCTTAGTACCCGGAGTACATAGTAACCCTCTGGACGGATGAGCACATTCAGCACCTATTGCGTTATCAAGCCTCTACCGGTCGATGCTTCACCTACAGCCCCAATCACCGAGCTATGATTTGACTATACTGATCCTACGGAGGAGGACCCCAGAGGAGGAATACCTGCTGAGTATCCAGCTGACGGAGGAGAAATGACAATGATGATGATGATGATGGGGGATGAATGAGAGATGATGAGGAGGATGAGGAGGAGGAGAATCTAGCTCCAGCCGACTCTACTACATTACCTTATATTAACCTTATCCCCTCAGCTGAGGATACAGAGGCATTTAAGACTGACGAGTCTGCTCCTACACCTACCTATACTAGCCCTACTTATGCTGAGGCACCACTAGGTTACAAAGCGGCTGTGATTCGGTCGAGAGCTGCATCACCATCACCTTACCATCCCACGTAGACTGTCGTAGGGTCAGATATATGTCTGATCTCCAATACTGATTAGGCAGTTGCAACTGAGTCACTCATTGCTACTGTTGCTTGCTTTAGCACTACCTTCATCATCACCACACTACCATCTCGGTCCACCATTAACTCTCCACTATCATCTCTACACCCCAAGATCCCCTCCACGCACCACTAACCATTACCTTTATCCACCCTCACCACCACTACCTATTACGCCTCTGCTCTCCATCATTTCACCTATTGCTATTACCTACTACTGTGACCTAAGGGAAGATCTTCCGAGGCTGATGTTGCCCACATCGAAGGAGTTGTGTTTGACTGGCATCCAATTTCTTCTCTTAGGTTTGAGGTAGGGAAGAGTTTTAAACAACTGCTGCTAAGAACACTTGATTGGATTTACTCTTGCAAACTGTTGGATCTGATCAGTTTGTTGAATATTATTGGATTCCCCACCTGACGTCCTATGTCTAAAGAGGTTGGCTAAGAGATTACGGATTGTTTGGGATGACATGGGTTAGGGGAAATGGAGGGGAGAACACCGACCAACTATGGAGGAGTTTAGCCATAGAGGTGACATAATCTGCCTGCTAAGACTCTTGCTTTGATACTCAAAGAATATATGTTTCAGTTTTGGTATTGCGACCCATGGATGTTCGAGCTCATCAGAGAGCCTGAGTAAACACATTTTTTAGAGAATAGGCGAAATCATATCCACCTAACTATGCCTTTTTAAAGTGCGAGGCTAGGTACAAAAATCACACACCCGACATAAACGATGGTCACACGAGTGGCCATGGACTATAACAGGGCAGCGGTACATGCTGAGATCCTAGGCATAACGAGCAGGGGTAAGGGGTATTGCAAATGAGCGGATAAGTGTGCTACAGAGTATAGCAGTATATGAGGACCAGAGAGCCAGAGTCCGCTAGAGATCCAGAGCCTCAATGATGAAACCAGGGTTGGAATGCTGGTAATAGCTATTATGTATAGTACCATTTAGTAAGCTAACCTCCATAGCCCCGTGCAAAGTATACCATTTACCCGACCACTCACTACTTCTTATCTTCCAAATAAACCACTTAAACCTTCACACTAAGACCAGGCAATCTAATACAACACTCACACCAGATAACACGCACGTGACCCCCCACTTCAAAGCCGCACTGACCACAAAACAAAATGAAACACAACATACCATTGACTCTGGATGACACCACCAAGACCATTAAATCAAACACTGCAAAAATAACATACATCCATTGTTACTAAAAAAAAACACACCCAAAATGAATACCCAATTAGATGTATAATTTCGCTGTCAATGTTCTCTCATTTTATTTAAAAAGCATATGTCATGTCTCGTTTAAGATTTGTATTAAATCTTATACGAGTAAAAATAATCATGAAATAAGCCCAAGGAGTAGCAGCTGCATTGCTGAGAGTATGAAGCACCATAAAGAGCGGTGGAAATGGCAGGATACCCAGAAGTCAGGAAGGTGTGGCAGAAGGACAAAAGCGAGCTGCTTGTGATGAACTTACATTGACTTCTAGAAAATGTCCAACCCCTTAATTTTAAGGGTACTAAAGGAGTTTTGGTTTAACTCAGTGGTTTAAAAAGATGGAGTCTGTATTCTATATTAGCAACTGCACCGGCGCGTGCCAGATCAAGTTTGCTACTTGCACAATCTTTGGAAATGCTCTAACGTGGTGGAATTTCCCCACGTCAGAGGACTGCTGGTCAAGGATGCTGCATATTGGCATTCCATGAAAAACATTAAAAAAAGATAATTAACGATATGTACAACCCAAGAGGCAGATCAAGAAACTCGAGATGAACTGGTGGAACCTAATAGGTTAAAGGTACTGAAGTGTGTGAGCTATAACCAACGTATCCAAGAGTTGGCAAACTGATGTGCAGGTGGAGTGTTTCCTATAAAACTGATGCGGTCCGAGAAGTATGTACCGATGGACTTCCCGACATGATACAGGAAGTGTGATGTGTCTAATCCCAAGACAATGCAGGATGCAATGAGTTGCAACTGAGCTGATGGATTAAAAGATTCGTACGTTTGCTGACCGTCAAGCTAAAAACAAAGGAAGCTTGATGACAACCTCAAGAAACAACCAGAATCAACACAACCTTTCAAAAGGCAAAATGAGGCACAGGGCCAAGCAACTTCTAAGGGCCCATCTATCCCCCGCCTATAAGCGACCGTGGCTGGAGTTTGTAGTGTCCCCCCCCACAGAGCCCAAAATCACCTACTCAACACGCAGGTCAGGTTGTAGCTCCCAATCCCACCCCCTTAATTGTCCATCGATACTAAGAATGGCCATCTGGCCAGGTTACCGGAAGGCTTACCCGCAGCTAGCTTCTGCTAACAACCAAGAGAAGCCCCATTGGGCAAAATCAAGATAGATTGTCACTTAATCTTTGAGTGTGTACTCATGGCCAATTAAAGAGGTATTAGCCCTAATAGTAGAAAAATATTAACAACTGTGAAACCAAGATAGGAACAGGTGAACCACAACAATGGCTTACTGCATTGGAAAAAGAAGGGTAAAAACACTTTCGGAATGCCAATTATTGAATGGGTAACGATCCTACCTAACAAACCACTATGCTTCTATCTTATTTGATACTGGTGTCGATAGGAGTTTTGTGTCTACTGCATTTAGTTCCCCAATTGATATCGTTCCAACTATACTAGACAATGATTATGATGTCAAACTAGCCGACGGAAAAATAATCAGAGTTAATACTATCATACGGGGTTGCACTTTAAACTTCTTAAATCATCCATTCAATATTGATTTAATGCTCGTAGAACTTGGTTGTTTTGATGTCATTATTGGTATGGATTGGTTAGTAAAGTATCATGCCATAATCGTCTATGATGATAACGATCTTTTGTATTCCATTTGGAATAAAAGAGATCTTTAATTGTTCATTGGTGACGGATGCCACAAACGGAACACGAGAACTCGATTAAAGCATCATCTCGGCGTGCACCAAGTATCTCAAAATATTTTTCTGAAAGGATTTCATGTCTTTTGGCACATGTTTACCAACCACAAAAGAAGGCGAAAGACGAAGTCAAAGAGAAGCGACTTGAAGACTTACCAATTGTGTAAGGATTTCCCAATAAGTATAGATAAACCGTAGGACTTGCTAGGGGTATAATAAACCAACTTCGACAAGTAGAATTTCAAATTGATTTTTTTTTTTTTTTTTTGTTTTTTTTTTTTTTTATTATATTTTGGTAACCGCTGGTGCTTTTGCACCTGTAGCACAGGCGCCTTATTGATTAGCTCCGTCCGAGATGAAAGAATTGTCAGATCAACTGAAGGAACTTTCCGACAAAGGCTTTATAGAGAACCCAGTTCCTCTCAACCTTTAGATCTTCGTGGGTCCTTGTGTTAGACACACTACCGGTCAATCTTCACAAAAAGAGGATTCAATATTGTGAATGATACCCGCAGGGGACATACCCACGCTCACTCCTTACCCATCCCCTAACACCCAAAGCGTCAAACCTCTCCCAACCTCAAACAAATAACTCCACACCTAATCCTTTCGAGTACTCTATAAACCTCTCCACCCATCTCCACCCCATCTTCTTACCACCACAGCTGATAGTTTATCTGAATAAAACAACCCAAAGACCCGCATTCAAAACTCGTTAAGTCCAATAAGGATTTCCAGGTAATGACCATTTGATTGAAAAATAGCACCAGCTAATATTTATGGTATCTCATGAATCATTAGTGCAAGCCATATCTGGATAAATTGTCATTTGTTTTCATTGACGACATTATGATCAAACTCAAAGAGAAAGAAAGAGCATTAAGACAACCTTAAGATAATCTTTAGAGTTGCTTAAGAAGAGAGGAGTATGTATGGCAAATTTTCTAAGGTTGTGAATTTAGGATTCCCAAGTAACAATTCCTAGGTCACGTGAATTGACAGTAAAGAGGCATTCGCGATAGATTCCCCGCCAAGATCGAGTCTATTAAAGATTGGGCATCTCCTAAGACTGCAACGGAATTCTCAATTTTAGGTCCTTGCGGTTATAAATTGAAAGAACATTGAAGGATTTTCCAAGATCACCAAATCAATAACCAAGCTAACCCAGAAGAAGGTCAAGTTTTATTAGGGTGACAAACAAGAAGTCTATTTTCAGTTATTAAAGCAGAAACTGTGTAGTGCACCTATCTTGGCTTTACCCGAAGGAGGTGAGAACTTTATTGTTTATTGCGATGCTTCGCATAAAGGATTAGGTGCTGTCTTAATGTAGAATGAGAAGGTGATTGTCTTATAGCATCACGACACTGAAAATTTATGAGGAAATTATAAATTCCAACACATGACTTGAAGTAATGAGTAGTAGTGATCCGCTTCGTAAAAATTTAGAGGCACTACTGTATGGACCAAAGTGTAACTTGTTTACTGATCATAGAAAGTTTGCAACACAACCTTTGGATCAGAAGGAGTATGAACATTAGACCGTTATTTCAACAAGATCACTTCTACGATGAAGTTCCCGAACGTCCCGAGTACGTCGGTTAAGCTTATGCTTTTCCCATTTTCCCTCGAGGGTGCCGCCCGGATTTGGCTTGAAAAAGAACCCCCTCGATCGATTCTTACATGGGATGATCTTGTTTCGAAATTCATCAACAAATTCTTCCCTCCTTCCAAAACAACAAATCTTCGAAATGAAATCACGAGATTTCAACAACGATTTGATGAAACTTTTTACGAGGCATGGGACCGATTCAATGATCTTCTTCGGGCATGCCCACATCATGGATTTTCGGAATTACATCAACTCGATACTTTCTATAATGCTTTGAACTCTAATGATCAAGATTCGTTGAATTCCGCCGCGGGTGGTAACTTTTTGGATAAAATGCCCCGTGATTGCCTAAGAATCATCGAGAGCAAATCCAAAGTTCGTAATTCACGTAACAAACCGGTTGTTGCCAAAGTGAGTGCGAGCAATTCTACCCCCGGTATTTCTCCCGATGTTGCCAAACTTAAAGATATGGTGAAAGCTTTGCTTCTCGATAAGAAAAACCAAACCCAAGCTCCCGCTCCCGTGAAAGCGATCGAGGAAAGTTGTGTAACTTGCGGTGGTGCTCATTCTTACCGAAATTGTCCCGCCACCGATGGCAACGTTTATCGTGACAATATTCAAGAATATGTTTCCCAAGCCGCCGCTGCTAATTTCAATCAAGGAAATACCGGTTACCGAGCCCCGATTGCTAATCAAATTCGACCTCCCGGTTTTCCTCCCATTCAACAAAACCAAGGAAATAACCAAAACCGTTACAACCAAAACCGGGGGAACAATTACAACCAAGGCCAAATTTATCGACCCCCGATTAATCAACCCCCGGTTCACCAAGCTCCACCTTACCAAGCTCCGGCTCCGCAAACACAAGGTGTGTCGAAGGATGATTTTCAAAACTACGTCAAAGCTATTGATGCAGTGATGAGAAATATGCAAAATCAAAATCAAAACTTGCAAAATCAAATGACCAATTTAACGAACATGCTTACCAAGTTTGTGAATTCCAATACCGTTTCTACTTCGGGTTCAGGGACACTCCCTAGTAAATACCATTACTAACCCAAAGAAAGATTTGAAGGGTATTACCACCCGAAGCGGTGTTGCTTATCAAGGACCCACGATTACTACTACTTTTTCTCCTCCTAAAGTAGTGGAACGTGAAACCGAGGTGACAAAGGACACAGTGCCTCCTACTAATAACGGAAGTACCAAAGACGTCCAACCTCCGGTTGTCCAAGTTCAACCTCATGTACCAAATTCTGAGCCCGTTGTTTCTCCCGGTAGTACTTCGATGCCTAACATGAAACCGTCAATTCGGTATCCTTCGAGACGTAATGATGAAAGGAGCCGTGAAAAAGCTAAAGACTAAATTGAGAAATTCTATGAAATCTTTAAAGATTTGAGTTTCAAAATTAGCCTCACGGATACTTTAATTCTTAGGCCAAAATTTGCCTCGACTCTTAATGCTTTAATTGGAAACAAAGAAAAATTAAATGAAATGGCTAGGACGCCTTTAAATGAGCATTGTTCGGCGGTTATCCTCAACAAGTTACCTAAAAAACTTGGAGACCCCGCCAAATTTCTCATACCGTGTGATTTTCCCGGAATGGATGAGTGCTTAGCCTTGGCCGATCTTGGCGCTAGCATAAATCTCTGGCGCTTGGCATAAATTCATGCTCATTATCGTGGTGGAAAGCTATTCTCTTCCGAAACTCACTCCTACTCTTATGACTCTCGAACTTACAGACCGTTCGATTACCCAACCGATCGGTATAGCCGAAGATGTCGACGTAAAAGTAGGAAGGTTCCAATTCCGGCGACACTTGTCGTCGTAAGACTTTGATGCCGATCGTCCCGATATCCCTAATTCTCGGGGATTCCTTCTTAATGACCGGTGGGCTTTGATGTTGTTTACGAAGGTGACTTAACTCTTCGTGTTGGAAAAGAAGCCGTAACATTCAATCTTGATCAAACTTCGAGATATTCCTCTAATTTTGATGATAATTCGGTTAACCGAATCGACGTCATTAAAATGGCTTGTGAGGAGTATTCTCAAGAAGTTCTCGGTTTCTCTTATATGATCGCGAGTGGCAATCCCACTCCTTATTATGACCCGATCGTTTCTACCTCTTCTCTGACTCTCACTCCCTTCGGGGATAGTGATTTTCTTCTTGAGGAAGTCGACGCTTTCCTCGCTCTTGAAGATGATCTAACTTCACCAGAAGTTGATCACTCTTATTATTACCCGGAGGTGGGACATTCATCTTCTTGAAGCATTTATCATGATGGATCCATCATTACCCCCTCCCACTCAAGAAATTATTTGCCTAAAATTCGAAAAAAGAATTAAAGTTTGTTGAAGCTTAAACTGATAAATCTTCAATTGATTAACATCCGGAGGTCGAATCTCACGGACTTACTCTCCTCATCTCGAATACGCCATTTTTGGAAGGTGACAACAAGTTGCCATCATAATTGCTAAAAGACTTGAGAGTCGAGAAAAAAAGCGCTCTCATAAAAGGTTTTGAAGTCTCACAGCGAGCATCGCTTTTGGAACTCTCCCGACATCAAGGGTATTAACCCAGAATTTTGTACTCACAAGATTCTTATGGAAGAGGGCTATAAACCGGCGGTTCAACACCAAAGACGGGTGAATCCAAAAATCCACGATGTCATCAAAAAAGAGGTTGAAAAACTTCTTAACGCTGGATTAATTTACCCGATCTCGGATAGTCCTTGGGTAAGCCCCGTACATTGCATACCGAAAAAAGGTAGCTTTACCGTTGTTGAAAATGATGAAAATGAGTTAATTCCTACTCGATTGGTTACGGGATGGCGTGTATGCATTGACAACTGAAAGTTAAATGAAGCCACTCGTAAAGACCACTTTCCACTACTGTTTATGGATTAAATGCTCGAGAGATTAGCGGGAAACGAGTACTATTGTTTTCTCGATGGTTTCTCAGGTTACTTTCAAATTCCCATCGACCCTCATAGTCAAGAAAAGACAACATTCACGTGTCCTTACGGAACGTTCGCCTACCGCCGCATGCCTTTCGGCTTATGCAATGCACCAGTCACGTTCCAAAGGTGTATGATGGCTATCTTTTATGATATGATCGAAAAAACGATGGAAGTCCTCATGGACGACTTCTCGGTCTTTGGGAATTCATTTGAAAATTGCCTCTCTCGTATGGACTAGATGCTCAAAAGGTGTGAAGACACCAATCTTTGTCTAAATTGAGAAAGAGTTGCATTTTAGGCTTAAGGCAGGCTCTGTCCTTGGCATAAGATTTCCATACTGGGATTTGAGGTTGATAAAGCCAAAGTCGATGTGATTGCTAAGTTACCTCATTCCACCACCGTCAAGGGTGTTTGGAGTTTTCTCGGTCATGCAGGTTTCTACCGATGGTTCATTAAGGATTTTCCAAAATTTCCTGACCGGTGACTCATCATCTTGAGAAGAATACTCCGTTCATATACTCCGATGAATGTATTCAAGCTTTTGAAACATTAAAGAAAAAACTTACTGAAGCTCCAATCTTGATTGCCCCCGACTGGGACTTACCCTTTGAGCTTATGTGCGATGCAAGCGACTTTGCCATAGGTGTAGTCTTGGGGCAACGTCATGAAAAACACTTTAGGCCTATACACTATGCTAGTTAAAACAATAAACGAGGCGAAACGCATTACACCACGTCGGAGAAGATGATGTTTAGCCCGTGGCTGTATGCCTTTGAAAATTTCTGGTCTTACCTCATCTTGAACAACAGCATTGTTTATACGGATTCATTCCGCCCTAAAATATCTCTTGGCTAATAAAGATTCCAAGGGTCGAGATTGTTGCTTCGGTGGGTTCTCCTTCCTTCAAGAGTTCGAATTCAAAAGTTAATTGACACAAAATGGGAGCGAGGAATCTCGCGGGGCCGATCATCTTTCCCGATTACAAAATCCTTATGAAAATGTGCTCGACCCAAATGAGATAAATGAAACGTTTCCTCTCGAGACACTTAATATGGTGACTTTTTGGTGGTGACTCAAGTACCTCGTGGTTTCCCGATTTTGCAAATTACCACGCAGGGAATTTCATTGTTAAAGGGATGTCATCCCAACAAAAGAACAAGTTTTTCAAAGATGTTAAACACTACTTTTGGGACGACCCCTATTTGTTCAAAATATGTGCGGATCAAGTGATCTGGCGGTGTGTTTCGGGCCAAGAAGCTGTTGACATCCTCACAGCTTGCCATAGTGGACCCATCAGGGGACATTACGGTGCCAACTACACCGCCAAAAAGGTTTTTGACTCAGGATTTTATTGGCCCACAATTTACCGGGATGCCCATGACTTGGTCACCCGATGTGACACTTGTCAGCGTCAAGGAAAAATTTCGCAACGTGATGAAATGCCATAAAATTCCATCTAAGTTTGCGAAATCTTTGACGTGTGGGGCATCGATTTCATGGGGCCATTCCCGTCTTCACGAGGGGAAAACATAATATATACGCGTGGCCGTTCGATAATTGTCAAAATGGGGTGTTTGAGCAAAAAGCACTCCCACCAACGATGCCCGAGTCTTTGCAAATTTATATAAATCTCTCTTCGCCCCGAATTCGGTTGCCCCTCGGCTATCAATAAGTGATCGCGAACTCCTATTTTTTTGCATATGACCAGTTGCAAATGTCATGCTTAATACGGAGGTTACTCACGTCTCTCCACCGTGTAGCAACCTCAAAACAAATGTGGGCAAGTTGAGGTATCCAATCATGGCTTGAAACGAATTCTTGAAAGGACAGTAGGCGAGAACCGTGCCTCTTGGTCGAACAAATTAGATGATGCATTTGGGGCTTTCTGTACCGTTACAAACACACACACGGGTGTACCTATACAAACTCGTGTATGGAAAAGCATGTATCTATCGATCGAGCTCGAGCACAAAAAGACTACTGGGCCTTGAAGCATGCAAACTTGACCTTGAGACCTGCGTGGTGATCCCGTAAAGTTCAAACTCATGAACTAAATGAGACTTCGTGGATCTTAGCCTATGAGAACTCTTTGATCTATAAAGAGAAAACAAAGAGGATCCATGACTCAAAGATCAAAAACCGCGTTTTCAACGTCGGTGATCAAGTCCTCCTCTTTAACTCTAGATTGAAGATGTTCTCGGGCAAGTTAAAATCCCGTTGGTCCGGACCGTTCACCATTGCCCATGTCTTTCCATATGGCACCGTTGAGTTATCTCAAAACTCCGGGCCAAACTTCAAGGTGAACGGTCATAGAATTAAGCACTACTTTGGAGGGGACGTACCATAAATGGTTGTCCCGGATCTCCAAACCTTCCCCAAGGACAAATGAATTCGGGGATTGGGTCAAGCTTAGTGACCCTAAACAAGCGCTTCGTGGGAGGCACCCCATGCTTATCCTAGTTATATTATGTAGTAATGAATAAGTGTTTTTGTTGTGAGAAGGTGTGCCTCTTTCCATTCTCGTTTGCTTGTGTTTTTTGTGATTGTCCAGGATTGTCCTGGATTTTTGAAGCCTCTCGTGCTCGCGGTTTTGTCCTTTGATCACTCGAGCTTCAAATCCTCAGCTTCATTTGGGAAATCCAATATCCTAATCTAATCGACTAACGTTTATCTTTAAGCATACTTAATAAACGGCTTAGGATTTACGTAGAGACCCTTCTTAAAACATTGAGGACAATGTTTAAATCTAGTATGGGGGGGATCTATCGATTTGATTGTGCCTGCAGTCGTTGTTTTCACGTAATCCCGTTTTTACCACCAAAATTTCAAAAAAATGAAAAAATTTAAAAATTTTCAAAAATAAAATAAGTGTTTTGTCACAATTTTGACTTTCCTGCTGGGTATAATAAGAATAAATTTTGACTCGATCGAGCGTGTTGAGCTCTAGCTTGTTCCTTAACTTTTAGACTAAGCATTCGCGGATTTTCGCGAAGAACGAAAAATGATAGAGTTAAGTATGAGTTGGATGCTAAACAAGGATTATTTGGAAATCTTAAGAGCTCATGTATGTAATTTGTGGCTTTTTCTCCCATAAGCTTCTAACCGGACTAATAATACGTGCTATTTTTTGAGATTAAACTTAAATCAACAATTTTTATGTAGTGTATAGCAAAAAAAATTAGTCTTAGTTCAAACTTATACTTAAATTTTTCAAAAAGAAGTCTTCCCTATATATTATAAACTAAAAAAAACAAAGAAAATATATATATATATATATATATATATATATATAAATGATGAAAGATGAAAAAAATATATAATGAATGATAAATATAAACTGTGGGCTGATAAAAGTTTGCTACATCTTGCCGGCTCACAACCGATGTTACAGCCTTCTAAAAGAAAGCCCATAGTAAGAATAATAATTCGAGGTTGATAAAAGTTTGATGCATCTTGTCGGCTCACAACCGATGTTGCAGCCTTCTAAAAAGTCGAGGGTTACAATTGCATCAATGTTATGTTTAAATATTAAGTGTGAATTAATAAATAGATCTATTTTTGTTAAATTTAAATATGCTTTTGAACTTTGACTATTTCATTTTAAGTTTTTAATAATCTATGTATATACGGGAAACCTAAGAGTTTTTTGAAACCAAAGGTCCGTGAGTCCCGATACTAGTCTCTGTGGGGTGTCAAAAGCCTGGTCACTTAGCCGTAAGGTTGGGATGTGCCGAGACGAAAGTCGCTACATGGGATGATCTTGCCTTCAAACTTATTATTCTCGGGTGGAACGTGAAGCATAGAATTTTGCAAAACGTTGATCCATGGTTGAAATTCAAAATGGCACATTCACCTAAGATAAAATAAATGTTGGGAGTGAAAAGTTCACAAGTTGTAAATATGAGTAGTGTTAGCATCTTAGCTAATATTTAATGGTGATTTCGTTTTAAGCTTGGTTTGAAACGAGTGAAAAGTCCGGGACGATGAATTTATCCTTTTTGGGGCATTTTCGGATCGAAATACATCTTGTTCTATGATCCCTAACGGTTATGAAAATAACGAAAGTCAAATATGTTAGTTAAGTTATTATAAAAAAAATTGAGAAAAAGAAAAATGCAAAAATATGTGTAGAAATAAGTGTATATCTTTAAGAATGGTAAAAATAGGGCTTCTCTAAACTCTTGATTCTTTAATTCCCCTCGATGAACACTTAGCTACTTTTCGAGGTAAATAGTCGAGGGGGATCGAGATTCTTAGTTTTCTAAGTGCTTACTTATAGCATTGCGTGAGGACACGGCAATATCTTAGTATGGGGGATTTTGGTATGTGTTTAATTACACATACCTTTGACCACTAAAAACGGACTTAATTGACCAAAAACGTACCAAAAATACATTGTATTTGTATGTTTTGCATTTGTATTATGCAGGTAATGGATATCCAAGAAAATGACAAAAATAGAAGCCAAAACGACAAAACCAAGCACGAGAACGGAAAGTCCATGAGAAGTCAAAAAGACCAAGTCAAAGTCAACAAAAAAAGTCAAAGTCAAATTCTTCATAGTCAATACCTTCTTCTTGTCTATGACCTTGTGCAACCAACCTTGCTTTATTCCTAATCACAATCCCCCTTTCATCTTTCTTGTTTTTGAAGACCCATTTTGTTCTAATGGCCCTCTTTCCAATAGGCAAATCCACAAGTATCCAAACCTGTTAGAGTTTGAATTGCAGAAGTTCTTCCTGCATTGCTTCCACCCAAGATGAATCAGATAGAGCTTTAGCAATGCTTGTGGGTTCAATCTGTGATAGGAAACAAGCATATAAACAAGTATTCAGGGTATCATGTGTTTTCTGTTCATATACAGCACTGAGAAACCCTTGTTCAGATGTAGGTTTTGTCATTCTTCTTGTCTGAACAGATGACTTCACATCACCAATCACATTTTCAATTGGGATTTTTGGGGGGATTCCTTCATTGAAAATTTCTTTTCCCTTCTACCCTCGGGATCCAGTGTTGGATACTGTATAGGAATTGTGACCGCAGATGTTCCCCAAATCACACAAATTCTGGTTCAATCCACCCCCTCCTCCCCCCCCCACCCCCCCTTAATGACCGAAACCTCAAACTGGTCGGCTTCAAGTGTATGACTAGCTCCCATAGTAAACATGTCTTTAGGGCTATCTTGATCATATGAACTAGCAGTATTAACTGATGGATCAACAGTATTAAGTTTAAAACTACCAGTATTAACATCAGGACTGGCAGTATTAACATGTTGTCCAGCAGCATTAACTTCTTTAGGACTGCAATCATCATCAGACTTATCTTTTACATCATTCTCATTATCTAGACCATCTTCAACCTGCTTTTGATCATCAGCAGCAGATTTTGGTTCACCAATATCAACATCCTTGGAAGGTGAATCAAAATATGAAGCATCTTTCCAAATTGGCATCACAATGCAATCTTGACTGATTTCTTCTGATGTACCTGCATTAAGTTCTCCTTGTGTACCTGCAGATTCATTAATGATTGTACCTGCAGCAACTGGTACATAATTCATAGATTGGGTTAGAGAATCAATATCAAACAGCCACTTTGGACCATTTCCTTCTATCATAGGCTTATTCTCTAAAAACCCAATATGCAAGTTTTCTTCTACCCTCCTGGTTCTAGTGTTGTATACCCTAAAAGCTTTACTACTCAAAGAATATCCAACAAAGAAACCTTCATCACTTTTGCCATCAAACTGTCTAAAGTATTAAGAATGGTAACATGACATCCAAATGGTTTCATAAAGCTTAGAGCTGGTTTAAAACCTCTAAAAAGTTCATAAGGTGTCTTGTTATGAGGCTTGACTACTAAGACCCTATTCTGTACATAGCAAGCAGTACTAACTGCTTCAGCCCAAAATGTGGTAGGTAACTTAGAGTCAGCTAACATTGTTCTAGCAGCCTCAATTAGTGTCCTATTCCTCCTCTCAGCCACACCATTTTGCTGAGGAGTCCTGGCTACACTGTATTCCCTCTTAATACCTTTTTCTCTGCAAAAATCATCCATAACTTTATTCTTAAACTCTGTTCCATTATCACTCCTGATTATTTTCACTTTCTTATCCACAAGGTTTTCTATTTCTTTGATAAAGTTCTTAAGAATCTCACTGGTTTCATCCTTAGTTGTTAAAAAGAAAACCCATGTAAACCTGTTATAATCATCAGTGACTACTAAGCAATACTTCTTATGCATTAAACTACTCACAAAGGTTGGACCAAACAAATCCATATGAAGCATAAACAAAGGCTTAGTAATTGGATTCAGAACTTTAGACTTACAAGAAGCTCTGTGTTGCTTCCCTTTAAGACAAGCAACACAGGTTTGGTCATTTTCAAAACGTTTTATAGGCAATCCTCTTACAAGATTATCCTTAACAAGCTTATTTATGTTCTTAAAATTAATATGACCAAGCCTCCTATGCTCTAGAGCATTGATTAATCAAATGTAGCCTCTGCAACAAGACAAGGTTAACTATCTCTTTAGGAGCAATGTCTTCATTTCAAAACTGTAACATATTGTCGACTTCAGGAATTTTAAGAAGTTATTTGATTTTCATCAGGCCCACTTTAAATTTGGAGATAAGACAAATAGAATTCTGGTCATTAAAAAGGACCATAGTTCTTTTATGTCACACATCTGTGGATACTAAAAAAATATTAATTTTAACTCATTGGACAAAGTATAACATCTTCAAATCACAGACTATCAGTTTTTAAGGTTACTTTACCAGAAAATTCTACCACATGAGCTCCTCCCTCTAAATGTAACATAACCTCCATCAAATTCCTTAATAATTATGATGAGATAAGCTATGTTCCCAGTCATGTGCCTTGAGCCATTCCAATGTCAACAATCATGTATATATGTTGTTATGGCTTGCTGAACATAAAAATAAGGAAATTAGATTCCTTTGGGGACCCAAGCCATCACTGACTTGGATCTGCCTCGTGCATCAATGTAATTATGTTTCTTCAAGGTGATTGATGCACTATTAGGTTTGGTAGGTCTCCAAACCCAACATGCTGAGGCCTTTACAGCATTTTCCTGATTAACCCTAACAGCATTAACAACTACAGAATTTGGCCTAGCAGTTTTAACTGCTTTTGGCCTACCAGTATTAACTGCTTGTGGCCTAGCAGTATTAACTGCTTGTGCCTTGGCAGTATTAACTTTATGTGTAAACCTTTTGTTAGATAATGTTGTTTTAGATTGAAAGGGTCTTCTTACAGTTGATTGTGCTGTTTTTGGAAAACATGACATTGGTTTAGCACTAAAAACTGTAGATTTGGGATGAGCAGTATTAACTGTCCTGGCAGTATTAAATGGTTTTAGGCCAGTTTTCATTAAAACTGCTCTTGGAACCATGTTCCTTTGAGCATTAGGGTGAGTCCTTTTGGTAGTATAGTTGTAGTTCACCCTGTTATAATTATTCCCATATACCATCCTTTCCCTTTGATGGTATTTGCACTGAGCCTGTACATGATTAAAACTCCCACAAATAAAGCAAGCTTTGTTATACATCACAAAATCACTTCCTAGTTGATTGGACTTCTGCCCATTCCAATTCCTTTGATTCCCCCTAGGAGTTTGTGATCTATACATCTCAGCATACCTAACTGACTTTTTAACTGGTTTTTCATGATTTTTAGGTTTGACAGACTCTACCTTTTTATCAACAGGAAAAACAGTTTCTTTATCAACATTAAGTGAAGACTCAACAAAGCTACTTGTATCTTTTGATACTTGTTCTTTTACCAAAGAGTTATCAGAATTTTCCTTAGAATCATCTGATTTCTTATCACAAACAACATTTGACTCTTTCTTACTAACCTCAGAACCATACCCTTTGAATTCAGGCTCTTTGAATTCATCAAGACCAGAATAAGACAGATCAAGCTTTTTAGGTCTATTATAGATTAAAGGATGAGGTGGAGGAACAACACTATACCCTAAACCCTTTTTACTTTTGTCAGTTATCTGACTTTCTAACAACTTGTCTAGGTCTTTTGAG
This sequence comes from Tanacetum coccineum, assembly GCA_026074375.1. Taxonomy (NCBI): domain Eukaryota; kingdom Viridiplantae; phylum Streptophyta; class Magnoliopsida; order Asterales; family Asteraceae; genus Tanacetum; species Tanacetum coccineum. The sequence goes on along the minus strand of BQNB010056279.1, from coordinate 870 downwards.
GCCTTATCAAATTTCTTAATTTTAAATTCAATGCCCTCTTTTTCTTGCTTAACTTTTTCAAACTCACTTTTAAGCACATTTATTTCATAGTCTTTGCAAGCTACTTCTCTTTTAAGAACTGCAACTTCTTCACTAAAAAGAACCTCATTCTTCCTATATGTGATAAGTTGTTCTTCTACTGTTGCTAAACCTCTTTTATAAGTAGCTGCTGTAAATTCAGTTTGATTAAGCTTAACAATCAAATCATCACACTGTTTCTTAAGAGTTTCATAGTTTTCCAGATAAGTTTTAGAGCAATTTTTATCATTGTATACCTCAGAGTCTGAACATGCCATTAGAGCCATGTTTTTCTGAACTTGTTCTTCTGCCATGTCACTCCAGTCAAAACCTACACCATCTATAGCCAACATTGCCTTTGAAGATGTTTCTTCATTGTTTCCATGTGTAGATTCAAATTCCATGACCTATAGATCAAAGTTTCTCAAAGCAAAGCTCTGCTACCACTTGTTGATCCCAATCCTTGATCGATTCCTTAGGTTGTCTAAGGTTAAATTACCTTGGATAAATCCAAAATAACTTGTTGTAGAAGCTTTGTATGTATACTAAAGTGTATGCGGAATCTACATCTTAATACCTAGAAGTATTATTAATAAAACAGTAATCGTATAAACAAAGATATAACCAAACGCTCCAATATTGTTCGATTAATAATACGAGTACTCTTCACTGGTAATAGGGTTTACAACCTTAAAGCTTTTCTAAATCGACTTGACAACTTGTATGCAAAACTTATGAACTTGTATCTCAACTAATGCCCTAGAGCCTCCTTTTATAGACTAAGGAGTCCTAGTCGGCTTACAATACATTCCT
>BQNB010056278.1:0-37520 GCA_026074375.1 Tanacetum coccineum | reverse complement strand
CAAACCAATTTTATAATAATATATAATTACTGTAATATAAATAAATAAATAATAAATCAAAATTTTAAATTTATATTTATTCTATGGATGAAATTATAATATATGTATTATGATAATGTTTATATATATGTTTGTCGTGTACGCAGTGTTGCAAAAATCGGCCTAGGCGGCTGATTAATCGGCGCCTAGGCGCGAATCGGTCACTAAACGCCTTGATTTTTACTAATCGGCCTAAAAAATCGGTCTGGTAAAAAATCGGTCAAAAATCGGCCAAAAATCGGATTAATCGGTCAAAATCAGAAAAAATCGGATCACTTGAAGTATTTAAAGTTTTGAACTTTGAAATACCATGCTTATCTTATACATATTAATATATTATATCTAAAATTATAATTTTGTATATAAAAAATCCAATCCGATTAATCCCCGCATAACCGATTAATCGCTAGGCGCTACCCGACCGCTCCGGGAGCGCCTAGCGATTTTTGCAACCTTGCTTTCAAGCATCTGATCCATGAATGGTAAAGGGAAATGGTCTTTACGAGTTGCATCATTGAGTTTTCGGTAATCGATGCAAACTCGCCATCCCGTAACCAACCTAGTGGGTATTAACTCATTTTCTTCATTTTTTACCACGGTTATGCCTCCCTTCTTAGGGACACAATGAACCGGGCTTACCCAGGGACTGTCAGAGATAGGGTAAATTAACCCGGCATCAAGAAGTTTGATAACTTCTTGCTTAATAACCTCATGGATTTTGGGGTTAACTCTTCTCTGATGTTGAACTACGGGTTTGGCATTTTCCTCCATCAAAATCTTATGGGTGCAAAACTGTGGATCTATCCCCTTAATATCAGAAATCTTCCAAGCTATGGCATGTTTGTGTGACTTAAGAACCTTGATCAGGGCGGTTTTATCCTCATCTTTCAAGTTTTTAGCGATTATGACGGGTAATTTGTCATCACCCTCCAAAAATGCATACTCAAGATGGGATGGTAAGTCTTTGAGTTCAAGGTCGGGAGGATCTTCACATGAAGATTTAATCTCTTCAGGTACATTTATTTCACAAACTGGTGACGGAGGGAGATTTGGGTCACTATTGATTACACTTAACAATTCCTCAAGGTAAACAGTATCTCCCTCAGAATCATAGATGCCGTCAACACCTGGTGGTATTGAATCATCATGTTCAAGAAATTCATCGATCTCTTCCATTAGAAAATCACTTCCTCCGAAGGGAGTGAAAGATGGAGAGCGAGAATCGATCATAAGGTCCGACGTAGAAGTGGGATTGCCACTTTCAGAAATTTCAAGTACTTCTTGAACATATTCTTCACAAGCAATGTCAATAACATCGACTCGGTTAACCGATTCAATGATATTGTAGGAGAAAGTCTTAGTATCACCAACTTTGAAGGTCACGGATTGGTCATCGTGCCTAAGGGTCATTTGTTCACCGTGAACATCGATCAAGGCACGTGCCGTCCTCAAGAAAGGTCTTCCTAAGATTAGGGGAACCCGAGGATCGGCAACGTAATCAACGACCACAAAATCGGCAGGAAAGAAGAACGTTCCAACTTTCACGAAAACATCCTCGGCGATGCCGGTGGGAGTAGAAATCGTTCGGTCGGCAAGTTCAAGTATCATTCGGGTTTTGGTCAAAGCTGGGAGACTTAGTTCTTTCCAAATGGAGAGAGGCATTAGGTTGATGCTTGCACCGAGATCGGCCAAGGCTAAGCATTCATTCATCTCCGGAAAATCACACGGTATAAGAAATCTGCCGGGGTCTCCAAGTTTCTCGGGAAACTTTTTTAGGATAACCGCCGAGCAATTCTCGTTTACCGGTGTCTTTGTCAACTCAATCATCTTATCCTTGTCATTGAGGAGCTTTCTAAACATTGGTGCAAATTTGGGCATGTGTAGGAGAGCGTCCGCGAAACTTAGCTCGAAATGGAGATTCCGAAAAATCTCCATAAATTTTGAAGCTAGAAGATTGTCTTTTTCACGGAGCTTTTCTTTGTTGGCCCTTGAAGGATAAGGCAAGGTTGGTTTAGTCTTTGAAGCAACAACGGGCTCACCAATTTGGTCATTAGTTTGGACCACTGGAGGTTGGATGTTTTCGGTGCTTGGTTGCACCGTATCCTTTGTCACCTCGGGTTCATTTTCCTTCTCTTTAGGAGGAGAAGAAATTTGAGGTCCATTATAGGAAACACCGCTTCGGGTAGTGATTGCTTTCACATCACCTTTCGGGTTAGCAATGGTGTTGCTAGGAAGAGAACCCGAGCCTGAAGTAGAAGCGGTATTACTATTCACAAATTTGGTGATCAGGTCCGTTATATTTGCCATTTGATTTTGCATATTTTGCATAACCGCGTCATTAGCTTTGACGTAGTTATCAAAATCGGGCTTAGACACACCTGGTGCTGGTGGATTAATCTGGGGTTGGTAAACTTGTCCTTGATTGAAATTATTACCCCTATTTTGGTTAAAATTGTTCCCCCGATTTTGGTTGAAATTGATCCCCCGATTTTGGTTGTTTTGAATAGGAGGAAAACCGGGAGGTCGAATTTGGTTTGCGACCATCTGAGGTCGGTAACTGGCATTCCCTTGGTTGTAGTTAACTGCGGCGGCTTGTGACACGTATTCTTGGATATTGTCACGATAAATGTTGCCATCGGTGGCTGGACAATTTTGGTAAGAATGACCACCCCCGCAAGTTACACAACTTTGCTCGACCGCTTTTACGGGCGCGGGAGTTTGGTGAGCGGGAGCTTGGGATTGATTCTTCTTATCAAGGAGCAATGCTTTGACCATATCTTTGAGTTCGGAGACATCGGGAGAGATTCCGGAGGTGGAAGTGCTTGCACTCACTTTAGCAACAACGGGTTTGCTGCGTGAATTGCGAACTTTGGATTTGCTCTCGATGATTTTTAAACATTCTCGGGGCATTTTATCCAAAAAGTTACCACCCGCGGCGGAATTCAATGAATCTTGATCATTTGTGTTCCTAGGGCATTATGATGTATCGAGTTGATTGCAATTCTGAAACCATAGATGCGGGCATGCCCTAAGAAGATCATAATCGGTCCCATGCTTATAAAACGGGATTCGGCAAATCTTTGCTGAAATCTCGTGATTTATTTCTAAGATTTGTCGTTTAGGAAGGGGGAAAGGAATTTGTTAATGAATTTCGACAACAAGATCATCCCATGTAGATCCGATTGAGGGTTTCTTTGTCAAGCCAAATCCGGCTCGCCCCTTCGAGGGAAAATGGGAAAAGCATAAGCTTAACCGACGTACTCGGGACGTTCGGAAAACTTCATCGTAGAAGTGATCTTGTTGAAATATCGGATGTGAGCATGGTTGGGGCTTCTTTTCGTGTCCAAAAAAAGGGTTTGTTATGAACAAGTAAGCAAGACCATGCTTGATCTCAAAATTGTTTGCGTTGATCTCGGGAACAACGATTGCATCCTCGTAACCCTCGGTGGGTGCTTCGAGCAATTGAGCCATAGTACGATTATCTTCCATCGTAACTATGGGAGGATTTGGTTTCTCAAGATTTGGTGATTCAACAGAAGTTTGTCGGACTTGTTGTTGTCGACGTTTACGGGCTTGAGAACGAGTGCGCATGCACAAAATAGAAATTTAAAAAGAAAATTTACACTAATTTTTTTTTGGTTTTTCAATGATTTATTCACAATTGATTTTAACGGACAATGAGATAAGACAACTTCAACCAAATAATCTACTTACTTCACGGTAGCTCTCAAAATGATAAACGCACAGGTGAGCGGAGGAGTAGGAATAGCGCGAAGCTTATTTCTCCTTTTGGGTCGTAGTTCCTTGGAACAACCCTCCTTATACCCACTTTTTAGCTTGTTTAACTTTTCAAGGTGAGCCGTATGTCGTAAGAGACACAAATGGCAAGTTTTTAAATCTTTTGTTCGAGTTGGGAACCAACAAGTTCACCGGAAGTTATTATGATAATACCTCAATTGAGAATATTATATTTTGGTATTTTTACCAATTTGTGAATTTTATTTCTTTTTTATGGACAATGTTTTTATATTTTTTGGTTTTTTTTTGTTTTGTTTTTATATGATAATTATACTAATAAAAGAAAATGAAAAATATTTTTGTACTTTTTATATTTTTATAGAAGAAAAATATTCACAGATTCAAACACAAATTGTCAAACGTAACGATAATCGTTTTCACAGCCTCCCCGGCAACGGCGCCAAAAATTGACTCGCGCAAACTTAACCCTCTTTATACATAGATAAATGTAAACAAATATAAATATATATCAAGGAACAAAATCCGCGAAATCAATGAAACCGGAAGCAGTATAGAGAGTCTCCGGGTCGTTATGTCCCAACGAGGCTTGAATGGAAAATCGAATTACGGATTGATGATTGATGACTGAATGACAAAGATTTGGATAATATTGGGCACTAAACCTAATAGGCAAATGCACTCAAAGATAAGCAAGGAAAATAAGCTAGAGCAGGCTTAAAGGCTAGGAATGGAACAAATACTTAAAACTTTTACTCTAAGACAGAAATAAGCTCAAATAAACTTAAGACAAATCAAATAAGCTAAGCTAACTCTAAATAAGCAAATTCAAAAAGCAATTAAGCTAAATTAAGCAAGGAAACTCAGCAGTACTAACAACAGTACTAACAGTTTTAACTAACAGTACTAACTTTGAGTTAGTACTGCTAGCTTTAAGTTAGTACTGCTAGCTTTAAGAGTTAGTACCGCTAGTTCTAAAAACCTCTTAAAGTTTTCAAAAGTCATTTTATTCAAGCTGATTTGATCCTAAAAACAGCCCTTAAAGTTTTCAAAAATCATTTTTATTTCAAACTGATTAAAAACAGATTATCAAATAACAAATTAAAACACTTATAAGCAGACTTTAATCAAGAATAAACACTTAAACAATCTGAATCAATCTAACAGTTTTAACTAAGAAAGTGACACAAACTATTTCTAAACAGGCAACTAAGCAAGATAAGCACTAAACATCATAATAAAGCATAAATAAGCAAGTATAGGAAACAAATAAGCACTAGTTAGCACTTCTGCAGTAAATAAGAAATATAAGAAAAAGAGAGACTTACAACACCCTTGCTCAAAACAGGGCTAAACCAAGAATCTACAAGCTCTAGCTTGTATAAAACAAGCTAGTGAGAGTCCATAAGCCCATCCAGAACTGGCTTATCATCCATAAAACAAGCTGTGGTGTATTTGAGAGTGATTTTCTCTTTAACTACTTAACTTTTTAAATTTACTTAATTAAAACAGCTTGTAAACAAGCTGTACTGAGAGCTTTTTGAACACATAACAACACAATAAAGAAACTTAACACTTGGAATTGTAAATTGACTTAAAAATCTCAAATTTGCATTAAAACTTGAAAGTGTTACAAAGCTGAAAGTAAAAGTACAAACTGCTGTAAATGACTGAAGATTAAGCTAAGATTTTCTAAGATATTAAAAACTAAAAACTAACTCTTTATAAAGTTTACAAAAGACTCTATTTATAGCCGAAGTCTTCCTCCTCGGGACTTCTTTCCTCTGTGTTTCTTTGTAGAGACAAAACCAAGTGTGTTTGTTGTGTGAGGTGATTCTCAAACGAATCCCAGCCTTCAATTTCTTTTGTGCTTCTTTTGAGTCAATCACAGCCGTCGAAAAACTTAGAAAGAGGTGAAGGATTGCCAACATGGCACTTATACAGCTGGGGGGGGGGGTAGAGGAGTGGTTGAAATGATTTATCTAGGGTGTTGAGTGTTTTTGCAGGGTAGAAGTATGGGACGACATCCCTACTCTGTACCTGGGTTTTGTTGGGCGGGAAAAATGGAGTTTGGGAAGGTTGGCAGCTTTGGCCCCTCATCTCTTATAACCTTATTGCAAAACTTCGTCCGGTTTGCAATTTCGACCCTTGTCTTTTACTTTTGTAATACAACTTGAGATTTGGCAGTTTTAGTCCCTCAAGTTGTATTATCTTCATGTGCCTGACTTTGGCTTTGGATTGACTTTGTCTTTTCCATCCCGTGCTTGGTTTGGTCGCTTTTGGCTTTCTTTTTTGTTCCTTTTCTTGAATATCCATTTCCTGCACAATACAAATGCAAAACATACAAATACAATATATTTTTGGTATGTTTTTAGTCATTTAAGTCCTATTTTAGTGGTAAAAGGTATGTGTAATTAAACGCATACCAAAATCCCCCATACTAAGATATTATGTGTCCTCGCGTAATGCTATAAGTAAGCACTTAGAAAACTAAGAATCTCAATCCCCCTTGACTAATTACCTCGAAAAGTAGCTAAGCGTTCATCGAGGGGAATTAAAGAATCAAAAGTTTAGAGAAGCCCCGTTTTTACCATTTTTATACTCTTATTCCTACACATATATTTTTTTGTATTTTTCCTTTTTCTCATTTTTTTGTACTTTTCTTTTTAAGCAACTAACTAACTTATTTGACTTTCGATCAGAGAATGCCCCAAAAAGGATAAATGCATCGTTCCTGACTTTTCACTTATCCAAACCAAGCTTAAAACGAAATCACAGATATATGAAACCTAATTAAGCTCTAACCTACCCTTAGCTTATAAATAAGCTAAACTAAGAAACCCAATGAGCCTCCTTGTCTGCTCATTCATCCAATAAGCTTATAATTCAGCACCTCTTTTTTTCTTTTTGGTCTTTTAAATTTTTGTATTTAAATTTAAACAGGTTGATAAATGACTTAATTGAGAACTTATATGAACTTAAAAAAAACAACACTAGTTAAGATAAAAACTTAGAACACAATTTTAGGAAATAAGCTGAATTCTCATTAAACTTTAAAAGAACATTACAAAGTAAAAAATTATACTAGTTTTTAATTAAAGACTACTGAACTCCTTTGCCTCAAGGGTTTACAAAGACTTATAATAGAAAATGAACTAGGTTCTAATCTCTTTGTCCCTCTTGCTTTTTGTCCTCATCTTTCCTTGTTCCTAGTTTGCCTGAGACAAATGAGTCATGTTGGTTGTTGTGTTGTGTAGAATACAAACCAATCCTTAACCCTTCATTTTTCCTTGTTGCCAAAGGTGAATCATCTTAGACTATGATTTCTTGAACCAATAAGAGGTTTAGAGGATTGCCAGCATGTACAAAGACCATGTGGTTGTGGGGTTTTGTTATTGTGATGGTTTTGGATGTTTGAGGAAGGTCAACGAGGTATGAAAGTGACAGGAGGGGGTATGTGAGTTTTGGCGGGAAATAGGGTTAGAAGATATACAATATTTTAAAACGTAGGGTGAGGGTTTAATGTTTTTGTTACAATTGTCCCCTCAAGGTGTAATATCACTCTTTCAATTTCGTCCTTGTGTTTTTATAATTTTGGAAATTGGCAGAAAACACCCCTGAGTTATATAAATATATTTGCAAAAGAGGTCCTTTGTGGTTAATAGAAGTTTCTCCCTTGGGCAGAAACACCCGTTGTGGTTTATACTTTAGGGAAATGGCAGTTTGGGTCCCTCACAAGTGTTTTCTTCATTTTCTTCATTAAATAAGTTAGGTGATTTGGTGCAATTTGGCCCCTAAACTTATTTTCTTCATTTATGGCTTCGTGTTTGATTTTGGATATGTCGGGCTGACTTTGTTGAATTTTTAGACTTGTGCTTGTCTTGACTTTGTCTTACCATGCTTTCCATTCGTTGTCCGGTTTTGTCGTTTTGGGCTTCGTTTTTTCGTCATTTTCTTAGATATCCGTTCCTGCACAACACCATTAGCAAAACAAGCATATTTTTGGCATTTTAAGTCCGTTTTTGGTTATTTTAGCTTGTTTTTAAAGGTAAAATGTATGTGTAATTAAACACATACCAAGCCAGGACACTTTAAATCGTAAATCCAGCAAACTCGTCCAAACGTATACCCAAATGAAAACCCCTTACATGAAGCTCCCTAGTAATGTGATACATTATAGTTTTAAGTTTCTTTAAAAGCTAGAATAATTTATATATATTTTTATAATTAATATAAAATATAATATTTTATAAGTTTGCAAAATTGGTAATATATACCCCTGGTTTATAAACTTTTACAAGTTTAGTCCTTTATATATAAAGTATATATAATTTAAACCTTTAACTTTATAACATGGCAAAATAGGTCCTTATAGTTATAACTTTAAGAAAATGACATTTTCAACCCCTTTAGTTATAAATTTTAGAAAGTTACGATATATACCTCTATGCATGGAAACTTTTGCAAAACAAGTCCAAAAAGCCATGCAAGGTTATTTTAAGATTCCAAATGATATTTCCAGGTTATAGCTTTTTAGAATAAGCTAAAATAAGATGTTCTAACATAACAAAATTTTAGAAAAAGGATTCGTTAGCTAGAAAATCAAAACGGGTTATTTTTAGGGTTTTTCATCAAAACACATGGGTTTGAGGATTCAAAGCTTCAAACAAGAGTTCATATATGATCTTAAGAGTATTATGAACATTATTTTATAGAATATAAGCTTATGGAACAAGATCTTAGGCTTACTTGAGCTAAAATGGGTCGAAATGAGGTTTTCGGGTTCGTACGCCCAGTAACGACTTTAAGGCTTCGGTTATTCTTGATATCTTGATGTTATATTCTGAGCTTAGGACTTATCTTGATCTCTATCGCTATGGAAGGCAGAATTTCTATTTGAGGGTATGAATGAGATGGTGTGGGATGAAATGAATATGAAAGGGGTGTTCGGCCTAAATTTATAGCCTTCAAGGAGCTTAAGACCAGTTACTCTTGATTAGTGTCCAAGCTACCTTAACCTGAACACGGAGCAGAATTGATGAGTAAGAAAGCACTAGAAGACCTACTAAGCCAGGTGGAAGGCTTTTGGATGTTTGTGTGGTTCGAGCTTGGAAAAGTATGACAAGGAGGATATGGAGGTGCTTGTAAGATACTTGGTTGATTGCTGGTGATTTCATAAAGTGCTTTGGTTGCTACTTGTGTGTATAATATGTCAAAAAGGAAAGAAAAGTGGTGCCTGGGTAAGTTTTTTCATTCGGTATGGTTTTAGGGTTTTAAATGTTGATTAGGGGTTAAGGATTAAGGGAAGATTAAAGATTAGGATTAGTAGTAGGTCTGAGATTAGGGCTATGGATTAAGTTTAGCCTAGTTTTAGGTTTAGGGTTTAGTTTTAAGTTGAAAGGTGAAAACTAGGGTTATGGTTTTGTTTTATGATTTAGGGTTTAAAACATGGATTAGGTTAAGATTATTGATATATTAGGGTTTAGGAGTCATGAAATTAAGTACTATACCTTGTGTTTTAACGTGATGTAAAGTTTAAACATGGTTTAGGAACTTAAATGACCTAGTTTGACTTTCTTGCTTTATTGATTTATACATTGTGCTAATAGAAATTGTAACTATTGATTCAGGATGATATAAATTATTTAAATGGTTTATTGATACTTGTACACATCTTTAAGGCTTGTACTTACATTTTATATGTAAACATTAACATATAATTAGGGTTTAGATTTGTAATTGTGCTTTTTGTGCTTGTACATTCTTGCTTTATTGACTTGTACATGGTGCTTTAGAAAGTTGTAACTTGAAACCGGATATAAAAATATATTAAATTTGGTTGTATTGATACTTGTACACATGCTTTAAGGCTTGTACTTTCATTTATAGTATGTATACATTACATATAATTAGTGTATTTGAAGTAAAACGTTAATGTTTAATGTTATGTTTTGGTATAAACGTTTTGAAAAAGTACGTAAAAGGATAATATGTACTTAGTAAAAATGATATTAGGATATAGACATGTGACATATAAGGATGTTTTATATGATATAAACATAGAAATATATGGCAATTGATATCGGTTGCGTGGGCTCGTTTACTTATAGTTGCTAGTTACATAGTATTATTGATAAAAAAGCAAAAATTTTCCCCTAAAAAAGATGATATTATTTATAATAGATGGATATTTCATTGTATCTAAATTAATAGATGGATATTACAGTGCAATCTAATTTAATAGATGGATATTTTACATTGATGAAAATTCGGTTGTTTATAATTACCATCCCTTATTAACACATTGTCTATCCACACCTAGGGGTCCTTAGTCCATGATTATCCAAAGTTGTCCCAGAATCACAAGATCCATAAGTTTACATACCCATTTGTCCATAACTTTATATATGTATACTTTTTAAGTAACTTGTTTATATATACTTTATATATATAAACCACTTATGTACAATACTTATATATCCATTATAACATGATATCAACATTCATATAACATATGACAAAGTGTACCAAAACATAAACAAGTGTAAAAATCCATTTTTACAAGTAAATAAGTCCTTAGATAGTGATTAACTACATAGCCATTATATACATAAAAAATCATGAATGTAAAGAGATTAAGGTTTTTAGGTAACCTTAATATGAAGTATGATGATGAACAATTTGATCTAAACCCTTGTTTAGAAGACAAACCTAAGCTTTCAACACTTGAAAACCCTAATTCCAAGTAAACCCTAATCTTGGATCTTTCTTGTTTAACACTTGTAAACCTTAAACCAAACCTTCAAACCTTCTGGTTTATCTAAAATATGATGTAGGAACACATGTAAATGTGGTAAACAAAAACTGTATGGATGGTTTGTGGTGGTGTATGTTAGCCGTGGCATATATAGAGAGGAAATGAAGATGATTATTTTTGTTTTTCACCAGGAAATGTGTTATTGATATGTGTTCAATCTCTAGTTAGGCATTATATACCATAGGACTAGTCAAGGAAACACTTATTTTAGGAATTCTTGGTTAAGAATGCATGAAAGTCTTGAGAAAAATATCTAAATGTTTACCAAAAATTAGAGAACACCACTATGAAAACAGGAGAGGTGATTTTTAGATAATATTTTTGTAATCTCCCCATCTCATATCCGGCATAAGATGTGTATATGTGATGTTTATTTTGAAATTTGAGTATTGGGTATAATTGGTTGTGACAACCATGATTGACAATTTAGTCAACTGTTAGTATTGAAACTTAATGTGCCTGTTCAATATATGGTGTAAATGATTACCTGTATGTTAATATGAATTTATGTGGGTTTATGTGAGGTATTGTTAATCTATCCTTTGAGTGTGATCATCTCATGAGATTGGAATGATGGTGAAATTGGTTGAGTTCATTTCGTTCACTTTTAGAGTGACAAGAAATGATTATTGAGATTTGAGAGTTTCTATGTTAAATGTGTAAGTATTATTACGTATACATATTTTTTTGTTAGTAATCTAAGATAGGTTTAGATTTTAAGTGGTAAGTTAAGAATAATGTAAAAATTCTATTTTAGGAAAGTTAGGTTGAAAATGAAAAGTTAAAAAGTTATTTTTTTAAAGTCTAGTGAATTTCGTTTAAGCAAAAAGGTATAGTCAAATTAGTTAAGGTTTTTTTATAAAAATTTAAGGAAATACAAGTAATTATAGAATTAATAAATAAAAGAAAAAAAGGGCCATGGTCGGCCGGTTCTAAGAAAAAAAAGAGGAAAAAGAATTTTATTTGGAATCAAATTATAATTGGTAATTATCTAGGACTCCCTTAATGAGGCATAAAACAAAATAATCCCAAACACGGCTCCCCCTAGCGTTTGACGACGAGACAGAGAAGAAAAAAGAAAAAAAAATTAGGTTTTCTTTGTAAATATTTTTTTAATACTTGATTAATTCTAGTTAATTTTTTAATAATGTAATCTAGCAAGATGGATTAGGGTTTTTTAAAACAAGTAATTTTGTCAAGGTTTGGATTAGGGTATTTTTATGTTTTCTGAATGTTTATGATTTATAGATCATTTTTGATCATATCGATTTATTGTTTTCATGATTGGTTAGTCGTTAGGGCTTGATCTTTAGATATAGACATTTAATTACTACAGAATTTGTCAGTCATGTAGACGGTGTCATAACTCAATCAAAAAAAATTTAAATAACAATTTACAACATACTGAAGATAACCTCAGAGAGTCTAATTCCATCAAATTGGTCTCGAGAGTATTATATGTTCGGGAAGTAGGTCAAACGGTCCGTTACAAAACATGGGAAAACTGTGACGAATTTTCAGTTTTGGTTTTGATTTTTCTAAAAATACTTAGACATCTAGTTAGAGGCTCTAAATCACGTGGAAGTTATTTTATATATTGTGTGTGACCCCTGAATTTTTGCTAAGCATATAATGAGGTCTAAAGTGGTCATCTAGTGTCATACTTTTAGGGGTCAGATTCTGGACACTTTGGATTAATGAATTTCTAAAGGGTATTTGTAAAAGAGTAATGGCTTTGGGAGAGCTATGAGAGGTTCATAGGACATATATGTAGCATGGTGAATTTTGGTTTGAATTGTGGAAGTGTTTTTAAGTTGTATGTTAAGGACCCGTAAGTGGTATAAAAATTCTGCTAAAACCAGAAATTTTAAAGTGTACATTGAGTGTAAAATGGCATAATGTAGAGTTTGGAAAGGGTTAAATCAGTATAGAACTATGTAGATAGCTTAGATTATCCATCATAGTTGAGTTTACATCAAATGGGTTGAAGCCTAATTACATGTAACTTATTTGTATGCTTACTAGTTTAGATTATCCTTGAAGTATTGTGAAGCTTTAGTTGGATGTTTTGGGGAAGCTAAGCATCAAATGAGTTTCATAGTCCCACTATTTATGTTTTGACATTTATTAGGCAATGATTCAAAGGTTTTGAAATGTTTTAGTTACTGTGATAATATGATTTAAAGGATGCATGCAAACTTGACAACTATTGTATGATATGTCTACTTTTTTTATGGTATGAATTGGATGTGCTTGAGCGTGACGTCTCATGGCATTTATTGGATATAGATAGGTAAAAGCGTGATCTGACATAATTACTGTGAGTAGGTTTATTGAGCGTGATCGTCTCAAAGTTGTTATGTTTGTGTGAGATTAAGCGTGAACTTCTCATGTGTATGGTGTGATTGCATGTTTAGCTTGTATGATATGTATGGCGTTGTATTACCTGCTATGTTAGTTTTATTATCACAGTAAATTGACAAAGTAGAATGTTTTGCATGTCTTAAACCCTATGAATCCTCACAACCGTTGTGTTGACATTTTTAAGCAATCAATTTCAGTGAGCTTTCGAGAATACTGAGGTTAAGAAGGTGGCTAGAAATTACCGCTAAGATTGCATGAGAGTTCGCTCCTGAGTTTGTTTATGTTTGTATGCATGATTTTGTTGAATGTTAATTTGATTTTATTAGATCGAGAGATATTGTCTTGTATTGGTGAGACCCTTTTTCATTAATACAATATGTCGTTCTTTTTGTTTTTGGTATTGTTATGACACATTGTGTCTTTATTACTTAGTTATGCATTTAGTGTTTCTCTATTGTTGACACCATTATGTTGTGATGATATCCATGATGTTACTCGCGTGTTTCCGCCTTGGCGGGGAGTGACAGACTGGTATCAGAGAGCCTATGGTTATAGAGAACTAGGTGGTTGAGCCTAGACTATAGTTTAAGGGTCCCTCATATACGATGCAATTTAGGGCTTATGTGAAATATAAATACCTATTATGCTTATTTTCCCTAAGTTTCATAAAGTACATTATACTATATACTATATATAATAAAAGTTGACGTTTTTTCTTGGTTATTTTGAGATCTGTATCTTGATATAGTCTATTTTTTGTGGTCTATTATAGTATGTCTCCCCCTATTCGTAGAAAGTACCATGATTCAGTTGCTTTCGCAGCTGGGTGTAAAAGGATTAGGAATAGCAAGCGGTGTAACCGCAAGACCTTATTCCTAATTCCATGTGACCGTGTAAAGCAAATAGAAGATGAACCTTGAAGTAAAGTTGATGGACAAACGGTTTGGGAAATTGAAACAAAGAATAAATTCCAAGGATGGCACTATCACCAGAGTTCCTGGAAAATTTCAAGGTTATGAAACGTCTGAAGAAGAGCCAATGGAACAACCTATAAGACATGACCTGTATGGATTTGTGAATCACCCACAACTTCAACAAGGAAATCCCATGAATGGATGGCTGATAGAAGATGAGGAAGAAGTTGAGAGGAATGAAGTGGACTAGGACCTTGAGTCCACCGCAAGTAGTAAACCTGTGTGGAAGAAGACAACATAAAGTTGATACATGTACCGCACTTCTCGTAACTGCCCAAATTGTTCTAGTAATTGATATGTATAGCTTGTTTTTTCTTCTTTCACATTGGAGTCATGTTAGGGATGTTATTTTAGATGTTTGGATTCTGAGTATTAATAATAAAAGTGATTATTAGAATTATTCCTTGTGTTAATTGTTGGTTTCATTTTTTTAAAAGGTGCTATATGGTGTGTTTATTTTATGAAGTGTCTTTATAGGAGGGAGTACAACTGTGAACGGGGGCAAACTATAAATTTATGGTGGCAACATAATTATACATGCGCCGCAACTTAGGTAGACTTGCAAGTATGATTACATGGATTATTGTTGATGCGTTGCATGTATGTATATGGTTAATAAGAAGTACGATAAGATCATGATCCCTATTATATCGTCTATTGTATATAAATTTTATATCTTATAAACATGCTCCATCTCGTGAAGCGGCAACAATAAACAACAAACAACGATAACCCAGACATACGCATTATCGCGTAGCAATTGCAAACCATTCTTCCTCAGATTGTCACTCAAGTGACTAACAACGTGAACAATGCTAATAACGATAATGGAGGAAATGGTGGTGGTGGAAATGGAAATGATGGGAACAACGGATGCACTTTCAAGGCATTCCAATCTTGTAATCCCAAGGAGTATGATGGGAAAGGAGGTGCGATAGTAAACTTACTCGTTGGATACAGTAAGATGGAAAAATGTATCGAAATAGCAGTTGTGCTGAGAATCAAAAGGTGAGGTATGCGACTAGTTCATTGGTGAACAAAGCTTTGACTTGGTGGAACATTCAAGTCCAAGCAAGAGGACGTGTGGCTGCAATGGCCATGACATGGAACGATTTTAAGGCATTGATGGTTGAAGAATTCTGCCCAAGTAATGAAATGGAGAAATTAGAGAATGAGTTTTGGAATCACAAGATGGTAGGAGCTAATCATGCTGCCTACACTGATAGGTTTCATGAGTTGGCTAAGTTGGTCCCACACTTAGTTACACCTGAGTTATCTCGTATTAAGAGGTACATAGCCGGACTGGCTCCTGAGATAAGAGGAATGCTTCGAGCAACCCAACCAACTACTATTCAAAATGCAATACTGAGGCTGAATACTACAGACGAAGCATTCAGTGTTGTACCTTGACTAAAGGGTAATGAAAAGAGTAAAATAGTGGAAGAGTCTGGAAAGTTAGGAGGATCATGGAAAGACAACAAGAAGGGCAAAATGGGCACAGGTATTCGTGGCTACACTCCTCCTAGAAATGAAGTCGCAAACTCAAATCCCAAGTGTAGCAAGTGTAATACGCATCACCCAGTAAACGGGCCCTACAATGTGTGTTATAACTTTCAAAAACCAAGCCATTATGCCATAAATTGTCGGGCACCAATTATACAAGTGACTCCTGTGAATGTTGTATAATGTTGAGTAACAATCCGAGAGTGGCTATAAATCTTTTTGTGTTGGTAGTCCAGATCATTTTCGCAACACTTGTCTCAAGATGAATCGAGCACCGGGGCAAGCTGGAAATCAATTGGCTTTGGAGGGCAGCCAAAATAACCGAAGCAATGGAAACCAAGTTAGAGGAAGAGCTTACAACGTGAATGTGAATGCAATGGAGGCGGTCCAGGATCCTAACGTTGTAACGGGTACGTTCTCTCTGAATGATCACTTTGTTACCGTATTATTTGATTCTGGAGCCGATTTTAGTTTCATATCTACTGAATTTGCGCCCCTACTTAATGTGAGACCTAGTATTGTGAATCCTGGTTATGTGATAGAAGTAGCTGATGGTAAAAAGTGAGAAGTGGAAGAATTATCCGTGACTGCAAATTTATTTCTAAACTAGGAGGTTCCCTGTTAGCATAAACTTAATACCTTTAGGTCATGGAAGCTTTGATGTGATTGTGGGAATGGATTGGTTGTCCCAACATAAGGCTGTGATAGTATGTCATGAGAAGGTAGTAGAAATACCCATGGAGGATGGTAGGATCCTTAGGGTACATGGAGAACGGGCCGTAGGAATCACCAAAGCATTAAAGAGTGCAAAGGAGGATGAACCAAAGTTGAGCGATATATCTGTGGTACATGAATTTGAAGATGTGTTTCCAGAAGACTTGTCAGGATTGCCTCCGCAACGACAAGTGGAGTTTCGCATAGATCTAGTTCCGGGAGTGACGCTTGTTGTGAATTTTCCATATCAACTAGCGCCCTCAGAAATGCAAGAATTGTACTGTGCAGTTTGCAGATTTGGCAAGACAAGGGTTCACTCCAGTAATTCTCCATGGGGGAGCTCCATTGTTATTTTGTCCAGAAGAAGAATGTTTCGCTATGATGTGTATCGATTATAAATAGCTTAACAGATACGATTATAGAGATCGTTATCCTCTACCGAGGATTGATGATTTATTTGACAAAAAAAAAAAAAAAACTACAAAGATCACGCTAATTCTCAAAGATAGACCTTCTGTCAGGTTATCACCAACTACGCTTGCATGAAGACACATGATCTAAGATGGCGTTTCAAACAGATACGAACATTTTGAGTTACGGTTATGCCTTTTTGGGCTAACCAATGCACCTTCAGTCTTTATGGATCTGATTAATAGAGTTTGTAAACCGTACTTAGATAAGTTCGTTATTGTGTTCATCGATGACATCTTGATCTACTCGAAGATGAAGGAGGACCATGAAGTTCATTTAGTTTTGTGTTGAATGTTAAGGAAGGATAAACTGTATGCCAAAGTATTTCTACCAATTTGTGATTTCTGGTTGCATAGAGGTGGCACTTTCATGGACATGTTGTCAAACAGAATGGGTATAACATGTGGATCCCAGCAAAATAGAAGCGGTAAAGAATTGGAAGACCCCTACGACGCCTTCTGAGATTCGATCATTTTTAGGATTAGCCGGTTATTACCGACGGTTTATTGCAAACTTTTCCAAAATTGCTAAACCTCTTACCTCGTTAACTCAGAAGAATCAGAAGTATGTGTGGGTTTAGAGCAAAGAAGAGCCATTTCAAACTTAAAGTAAAAACTTGGTGAGCACCAATATATGACGCAACTTTGATAGAGTGGAAGATTTCCATTGATTATTGAAATGCATCAAACCAAGGATAGGTTGTGTACCGCATGCAAAGGGGCAAAGTTGATTGCTTATCCATCGAGGCAGCAAAAAACCCATGAAAGAACTATACAGACGCATGAATTTGGATTAGAGAGCTGTTGTGTTTGCTCATAATACTTGGGAGGCATATCTGTAGTGGTAACTGAAGATTGGGTATATAACCGAATCACAAAAGTCCGTCACACATTTTGATTAGAAAGAAGCTGATATGCTCAGAGGCATGGATTAAGTTATTTTGTGATTATGAGTGCGAGATTCTTTCTACCTCCTGGTAAGCGAACGATGTGGCTAATTGCATTAAGTAGGAAGGAACGGTTGAAACCTAGACGTGTAAGGGCCATGGCAGTGACTATCCAGTCTGAATGAGAGAAAAGATACCACACCCAATTGAGGCGCTTAACAAGAGAATTTTAATTATTGGAAAAACCTCATGGCCTAGATCAGCAGATGGAAAAGAAAGAGGGCGAGAGTTTGTATTTCATGGACCGTATATGGGTTCCATTAGTTAGAATGTGAGAACGTGTATTATGATTAAGCACACAGTGTCTATATCTCCTGTGCATCATGAGGCGGATAAGATGTACCATATCCTTCGTGATATTGTAATGTGGCCGAGAATGAAGAGAGAATATTTCTACTTATGTTTAGAAATTGTTTGAATATTCAAAGGTAAAGGCTGAGCATCCCAAGGCCTTCGGTATTACTGCAAGAAAAAAAAATTAAATAATAAAAATGGGGGGGGGGGTTTAAAAAAAAAAAAATTTTTTTATTATATTTAATATATTTAATATATTTTTTTTTGTTAATTTGGGGTTTTTGGTTTTATTTTTTTTTTATTGTTTTTTTTTTTTTTTCTATTTTTTTTTTTTTTTTTTTTTTTTTTTTTTTTTTTTTTTTTGTTTTTTTTTTTTATTTTTTTTTTTTTTTTTTTTTGGTTTTTATTTTTTTGTTTTTTTTTTTGTTTTTGTTTTTTTTTTTTTTTTTTGGGGGTTTTTGTTTTTTTTTTTTTATTAAAGTTGTAAGTTGGTTGGTATTTTAGTGAGGGGTGATTTTGAAGTGGATTTTTTGATGTATATTGGGTGATGTGTAGTGTTAGGTAGTTAAATATGTTAAGAGTTTTTAGTTTATTTTGTAGTTTTGGGGGATTTTATATTTATTGTTTTTGTAATGACATGGATTTCATGTGTAGATTATTTCAAATAGAATTGAAGTTTGACGTAGCGTTGATGGAAAGACTAGTGCAAAAAATTTTAGGACGAGGTTGGATATATAGGCTTATCATCCCAAACGGATGGGCAAAGTAAGGTAGCGATCAGACCTTAGAGGTTTTTTGAGGGCGGTGTAATTGATTTTGTGTTAGCTGGGATGTTCATCTACCATTGCTAGTTTTTCCTTACAATAATAGCTATCATTCAGTATAAGATGTGCTCCGTTTGAAGCCTTGCACGGAAGGAAGTGTAGGTCCCCTGTTTTATGGGCTGAGATTGGAGAAAGTAGCTTGATGGACACTGAAATGCTTCAAGAAATGACTGATAAAGTTGTTTGTTGATAAGGAAAGCTACAAGCAGCGAAAGATCTTCAAAGAGCTATGTTGATAATAACTCAAACCATTGGAATTAAAGTAGGAGAACCGAAGTGATGTTAAGTATCACCTTGTGAAAGGTGTAATTTCGATTTGGAAAAAGGGAAAAGTTTAGCACCGAGATACGTAGGACCATTTGAATTCCTTGAAAGGATCGTCTGTAGCTTATCGATTAAGGTTGCCTGAGGAATTAAGTGGAGTACATGATACGTTTCATGTGTCAAACTTGAAGAAATGTTTGGCTGATGCTAGTTTGCATGTGCCATTAGATGAGATAAAGGTTAACAAAACTCTTCGTTTTGTTGAGGAACCTATAGAGATTATATACCGTGAAGTTAAGAGGTAAAACGTAGTAAGATATCACATGTGAAAGTTCGTTGGAATTCTAAGCGTGTCCTGACTTTACTTGAGGAACGCGAGGATTATTGATCTAAATATCCTCATTTGTTCCATTGAGCATGCAGTATAATTGGGGGGGGCTAGTTAAATCTCAAGACGAGATTTCCTAAAGGAGGGGATACTATGACAACTATGATTTGAGCAGGTAGTTCCAAGACCGTTAGTATTGACTTATGTTGCCCTGTTGCAGTACAAGATGTAATGTTGATTCTGTTTGTTTATAAGTTATATGAAGGTTAAGTTAGGTAATTGAATCCAATCTAATGAGTGTGATCCATTCATGAGATTGTAATGGGTGGTTGAATTGGTTGAGTCATTTTGTTCACTTTTGAAGACACGAAATGATTTTAAGATTGATGCGTTTCCGGATAAATTGTAATATTATTACGTATACGTATTTTGTGTTAGTAAAAGCTAAGATAGGGGTTTTATATATTAAGTAGGTAAGTTAAGAATAATGTAAAAATTCTATTTTAGGAAAGTTAGGTTGAAAATGAAAAGCTAAAAAGTTATTTTTTTTAAGTCTAGTGAATTTCTTTTAAGAAAAAAGGTATAGTCAAATTAGTTAAGGTTTTTATAAAAATTTAAGGAAATACAAGTAATTATATAATTAATAAAAAAAAGAAAAAAAAAGAAAAGGGCCATGGTCGGCCAGTTCTAAGAAAAAAACGGGGAAAAAGAATTTTATTTGGAATCTAATTATAATTGGTAATTATCTAGGACTCCTTATCGTAGGCTATAAATACAAAATAAATCCTAAACCCCCTCCCCCTTGCGTTTACGACCGAACAGGAGAAGAAAAAGAAATTTTTTTTAGGGTTTCTTTGCTAAGGTATTTTCTAATTCTTGTTTAATTCTAGTTAATTTTTAATTAATGTAATCTAGCATGATGGATTAGGGTTTTAAACATGGTAATTTTAGGCTAGGTTTGGATTATTTTATGTTTCTGAAAATTATGATGTATAGATCCGGTTAGATCCTTCGAATTGATTGTTTTTCATGATTGGGTTAGTTGGTTAAGGCTTGATTTTTAGATATAGTCGTTTTAATTTACTGCAGAATTTTGGTCAGTCTTGTAGAGGTCATAACTCATTCATAAAAATTCAAATAAACAATTTACAACATACTGGAGATAACCTCAGAGATCTAATTTTTCCAGCAAAGTTTTCTCGTGAGTATTTTATGGACGGAAGTAGGTCAAAAGTCGTTACAAAATCAGGCGGTAAAACTGTGACGAATTTCAGTATTTGGTTAGATTTTTCTAAAAATACTTAGACATAAGTTAGAGGCTCTAAATCATGTGGAAGTTAATTTTATATAATGTGGAGACCCCTAAATTTTATTCTAGCATATAATGAGGTCCAAAAGTTGGTCATCTAGTGTCATACTTATTTTTATTTTTCTTTTAGGTCCAGATTCTGGACGAATTCTGGGACACTTTGGATAATCAATTTCAAAGGTATTTTGTAAAAGGGTAATGTCTTGAGAGAGCTAAGAGAGGTTCATAGGACATATAGTGTATCATGTGAATTTAGTTTAAATTTATGAAGTGATTAAGTGGTACGTTAGGACGCTTAAGTGAAGTATAAAATTTCATCACCATCTTTCGCTACATCTTTCACCACTTACAAAGTCACCTCGTTTTAGCCTCATGTGATTTATCATACCAAAAGGTAAGGTTTGGTGATAAATCTTTTTTACTTCTATTAATATTGAGTCATCCACCGAGTCTTTCTTACAAGAAGAATCATCATGAATTTTTTCGCCACCACCACCATAACCACAACCTACTAGTGACTCACAACCAATACAACCCATGAAGGTTAAATCACCTTCCACATATCCCGACACTCATATGCTTCTTTTGTTAAAAGCCAAGTGAATTTTGTAATGAAATGCGTCTCATTCTCAAACACATCCTTACAACCTTTAACAACCTCGCCACCAAAACCAACCATGATGATGCAAGTAGTAGGATTATACTTTATGAAATTATCTTACTTCTAATCTATTTTTCTAGGAGTTTATTTTGAGAATCATTTTGTATTCTCATTTTTTCTTTCCTTGTGGTTGTATGTTCTTCTTAGTAGAAGACTACACCTCATAAGATGTTTTTGGTATATGATCACAATTCTTTAATTTGAGTTGCTTGTGGTTATATCATCTACATTTTGCATCATATATACATCTTATTGTATATGACTTCCTCGAAAGATGAAGTATATATTGCATTAATATTTGTTTTGTAGGTTCAAATATACACTTTAGTGTGTATGGCATTCTTGTCTACGGACGAAATTTGCATATTTCATATCATTCCTTTTTTAGGTTCACTCATATACACGGTGCGATATATGGCATACTTGTCTCAGGACAAAGTTTGCAATGTTTATTTTATTTTGTAGGTCTGTCATCATACTCATCTAAGGATGATTTTTGCATCATTTATTCTTTTTGTAGGGTCATCTTGATGCCCTCGAACAAGGGGGAGCATTCGTCAAGCAAGCATATTAAGTCGTATATACACTTTGTTGTATATGACATATTTCTCATTTTTTTACATGTTGTACAAAACTAACCTTTTTGGTTTTGCAGGATCATACTTGACGCCCTCAAGCAAGGGGGAGCTTCCGTTAAGCATTTATAAAATGCATCTTATATACATTTTGTTGTATATATCTTACTCGTCCAAGGACGAATCTAATTTTGTACAATTTTGTTTAGCTTTTTAATCATATCTTGACGTCTCGAATAAGGGGGAGCACTCATCAAGGGGGAGCATGCATGCATTCATCATCATTTTACTCTCCGACAATCCTTTATGTTTCAACCAAAAGGAAGATGTTCATTTCCCTCATCATATAGTACTCATATTTTTTTTACATGTTGCACGAAACTAACCTTTTTGCAGGTTAAGCTTTCATTTTTGATCAATAGATCCGCTATAAACCAAGGACAATAATCTAGGGGATGCAACAACATAAGGCGTTGGAGTAGACAATTTAACTTCACTAAGGATGATGCAAGCTCGCCTTTTCAGGGAGAAATAAAGTTAAACTCCACAGACATGCCTTTTTTATTTCAACAAAAGGGGGAGAAGAGTGTAAACGGAGAAGGTAATGTAAAGGTAGTATGCGGATACAAGTAACTTTACATTTTACGATATATTATGTTTACACGTTTGTTTATCATCATTAAAAAGGAGGGAGATTGTTACTGCAAATATTATGATATCTAATCTACACAGTCTCATTTGTTTTGTTGATGACAAACACGTAACTTGTAATATATAACGTAAAATGTACAAGTTACTCGTAATCATATTTTGTCTCAACATACATCAACACATCTTGACGTCTTGAATTCTCGTATGTTATAACACAGGTTCGTACATGTTTGTTATGTTGCATTATCATCAAACCTCATTTCACATCTTGCATTTAAAAGTACTTTTTATACAAATGCATCACTTTTATTCACGTCCAAATATATATATTTTATTTTGAACGAGTATACAATAGTTATCTTTCACTTTGCATATTTTTTAAAACACAAGTAACTTTCCTTTTAGGTATATATACATCTTATTTAAACTTATTTCTTTAAATGAAAAATATAGATTTTACATCATGCATGACATTATACATATAGCTGACCTTTATGTATTGTCACATCATATCTTTCCAAATCTAGCTATAATCTTTGAAGATTACATAAGATTTTTTATCATAAAATAATTTAAAATCCAGATTTAAAAAACTGTGTGCCAGAATCAGTGAATAGTAGAACCCGGTTCCATAGGTTTACGCTGGCTGGTTCCCTTCTGCAAAGGGGACTGTCGGAACCATGCTACAGTATCAATTTTTGCCTATAAATACAAGCCATTTCTCACCATTTGAAAAAGACTTTTACACACATTTTCTTTGCATTTTTCCATCATCTCGATCAGTAGGCAATACTCTCATTTTCATATGATTATAATGCTCTAACACTCATTTTGTTGTAAGCATACTTCCATGTTCATCTACCAAAGCAAGCCTTAGAGATCTTGCCATTTCCATCCATCACAAAGCATATACATATAAAGATCTACAAGATTAGAGATCGCATCATCTTCATCCATTTGAAGGCTTCCCATCAATAGAAGTTCATCTAGTTTAGTCATTCATATCCATTAGACACATTGTCTTGGATCTTCATTGTAATCACATTTGTACCATTATAGATTAGATGGTTTATGTGTTTGTGTCATAAAACACAAGGTTTGATATGTTGGGCTACAAAACATAACGGGTATGGTTGTACCTAAAGAAGGACTCGGTATTTAGCTTTGTACCGAATAAAGTGTAAGCGACGATGGGTTGGTTCTACCTTTGTTAGGACTCGGTATTTAGCTTTGTACCGGAAAAAGTGTAAGTGACGTTGGGTAAGGTTTTATACGCCGAGAAGGGAGCATGTTGATCTAATAAAGTAACTCTCGAGTTGAGTACTCAGGGTGTGGAGTAGGGAGGAGAGAAGTTCCATGACCGAACCACTATAAATGATCATGTTCGGTTTGCTTTCTCTTTTACATATCTCTATTTATTTACTTGTTAATTATGTTTATGTTGTGGCTAGATGTTTATGCTTGTGTTTTGACAACTTGCTTATTCGATATAGTCATAGACTATAATTGGTACTTTTCATATTACGTCAAGTTTGATCGGGTATTTGATACAAAAGTTTTAAGATTTTAAACGAAAACGTATTCACCCCCCCTCCCCCTCTACGTTTTCCACATATATCTTTAGCTCTTTTAACTTGAAGTGAAAAAGGCTTACGCGCCATCTTCCCATATATACAAGATTTGCATTTTTCAAGTAATTCATCATGAGTGGGTTGCAAGATCCCATCACGCTGAAGCTTTTCCTTGCGCTTCTTGTTTATGACCAAGACGACAATGCTATAGATATGTAGAGTCCAACGCATGTTTGGCTCTTTTGTTGCTAACATTATAAATATAACTAACATTTGGATAAAGATTATGCATATCTATAAATACCATCATGTGGAATCGCATTAAAATAAAACACATTATCTTTCAAAACAGAAATACCAGAATTCATTAAAGTATGAATATAACCATTGTCAACTAACGGAAAATTGAAACAACACCCATAGTAATAGTAGGTGTGAAATGATAGTTGTCTAATACAATTATTAAACCACTAGGAAGAACTAAATCAAAACTTCTAATAGATTCAATAGCTGCACGCATTTCATTGCCTACGTACAGACTCAAAGCTTCATGTTTCAACTTCCTGCTTTCTCTACGTCCCTGTGAAGTATTACAGATGTGAGTTCCACAACCCGTATCATACACTCAAGACTTATTAGGAAAAGCATAGAGTTCTATAGTGAAGATATTTGAAGTACTAGCCCCGTTAACATTCTTTCTATTTTTCAACTCAGCATGGTAGGCAGGACAGTTCCTCCTCTAGTGACCCACCTCCTTGTAGTGGTGGCAGACAGAGTCCTTTACCAGATTATCTCTCTTAGGCGGCTGTAGGATCTTGGGCTTAGGAGCATAAGCAAGCTTAGTCTTTACCTTGTCTTTACCCTTTGCCTCTGGCAGTTTCTTCTTGTCCTTCTAGATCTTACCTTCCCTTATAGCAAGTACAACAAGAGTTTTAGCCTTTTTAGGAATGCCTTTCTCATGTAGATTGAGCATAACATGTAGCTTAACTATCGTCTGCCCTATGTTATGTATATTATAGTTCTGAACGAATTGATGGTAGTCCTTGTTGAGAGAATTCAGGCTATGCATATTCATTAAAAACTTTGATGTTATTCATATAAGTACCTGCCATATTGGCCTGCACATTCTTTCTAGTTTTATTGTCCTTGATGAGAGAGATAAGAGTAGCTATTTGTCCATCAGTAAACCCAGAAGATAAACCAGACCCAACAACATTATTATTTTAAACATTTTTCCCTTTAGAATTTTGTCCAAATATTTTATTTCTAAAGTCAGCAGGGTAACCAATGATCTTAAAACATCTATCAATTGTATAACCATTAAACCCACAATTTTGACAAACTAAACAAGAACCTCTAGTTATTGTTCAAATTGTTGGGCCTAGGAGCAGTATTAGAAGACTGGCCCCTTTGAAAATATCCTTTATTAGGCCTATTAGACATAACAACAGAAGCCTGATTCCTTTGGGAGGAACCATAGACACTACCAAAAGCTACTTTGTGAGATTCCTCACTAGAGATGGTAGCATAAGCAATTCTAACATTAGGTAAAACTTCTCCAGTGAAAATAAAACTTCTTATTTGCATATAAGAATCATCAAGACCCATCAAAAACTGCATTAATTTCATTCACTGATTATGCTTCTTAAAACTTTCATAAGCATAACAAACACATTTAGACAATTCTATCATAACATCAAACTGTTTCAACAGAGCATTCAACTTATGATAATAATCAGCAATAAATGAACCATTTTGCTTTAGAGTATGAATTTTATGATGAAAGCAAAAAATAATGGACCCATCTACTTTATCATAAGTTTCTTTTAACTCTTCCCAAATATGTATTGCCCTTTTTAAGAAAATTTGACCCATAAAAGTTCTTCAGATATATAATTTAAGATCCAACCCAGAACCACAACATTTACCCTATACCACTCTTTTTCAAGAACCTCATCTGTGTTAGACCTTCTACAAGATCCATCTATAAAACCAGTTTTATTTTTTCCCTCTAAAGCCAAAAGCATAGCACAAGATCATACTTGATAATTCTTAGTTCCTTTTAGTTTATAAACACAACAGTTAGAGCAATAGAATCATTAGGGTGTAAATGCAGAGGGACACTCATATCTAGTCTACTTATCAAAGTGACTGGATCCTCAATATAATCATCACCATTATCAGAATTATGAACATACCTGATTAAACAAATAGAACAAAAAAACTGAGAAATAAGAAGAAAGAAGTTCCTAGGCTTTTACGCCACTTTAAGAAGGAGTGTTCACCTGATTAGGTATCGGGTTCGGGTTGTTATCGGGTCGGGTTATTTCGCGTCGGGTTAACAAGTAATTAACATATGCAGCATACTCCATGGAGAAAAAAGTGAAAACAACTCCAACAAAAGAAATGTATTAGTCACATAGAAAAAGATTAATAAGTGTTAATGCAAAAAGTGCTACATAAGAAGTACCAGCGAGTAGGAGTATTTACATATTTTTTCGGCCATATGATACAATTAAACAGCAAAAGGTATATGTGGTACAGTTTTAAATTTAAAGCAAGAAACCAAATAAAAAATTATGTCATTATGCATTACATGATGCTGTATTATAATAAGAATTAAGATACGTGTTGTATTCTTTTGAACAGAGCTGTTAAATGTTCGCTTTTAACTAACCAAGTAATCAACATATGCAGGTGTACAACATTTAAGTCATGGTGGAAAACTAAAAAAATGGATGGACTCAATTGTGAAGGTTTTAGCCTTACTGTGACATTAATGAATCGACTAGACTATGCAATAGGCAGTAAAATCAAAGTAATATAATATTTTTTGGGTCTTATCGGGTTAACCCGATAACCCGATTTAACCCGACCCGATAAGCCTTATCAGGTTCGGGTTCGGGTCGGGTTAACCCGACCCTACTGACACCCCTAACTCTAGGTGGCAGATCAAGGGCAGACAGACACAACAAACACAGATAAACAAATAACTCCTCAACACCAACCAAACTTCTCAATAATGCCTCTACATATCCTTCAGCAATCTATTGCAAGAAATAAAGAACATTTATCTAAAGAGAGAGAGTAGAGACGTGTTACAAAGCTATGAAGAGCAAGTAGCGGAAACCAAACCAACTATCCTCTTGATTCACTTAGTCAAGAGGAATAGCAGATTAATTATAGTAACCAATAACCAAGAACCAAGATCCAAACCTTAATCTCTCAAAATTAAGGATAATAGCCCAGAACTTTCAAGGTTAATTAACAAACCTCAAATATGTTGTTTAAAATATATTAATCAACAACAGAACCACCAGAGATCAAAAAACCCTAAAAGTACCAAACCTTAAATTTTTTCAAAAAATTAGGAGTTTAATATAAAACTCACGAATCTAAAATAATAATACCTTTAGTTGAAAAACTAATTAGTTAAATTTTCAAAGCCTTAATTTTTTTTGAAACCCTAATTTTTTAGAAAATGATTTCAGAGCAACCTCGCTCTGATACCATGATGAAAAACTTATTCTGATCAATTTTATAAACACAATCTTAATTTGATAAATAAGAACACAACAACAGATCTTAATTAGTTGTAATCAACCAAACAAACTAATCCACCACTGCTAATCAAGTGTGAATCTATTATCTATATGATAATAGTTCTATTACAATGATCAAAACACAATAATAATATCAATACGATCTTTACAATGTATTAGGGTTACAGATTTAAGAGAGAGTCAAAAGAAATGAGAGAAAAGAGAAAGAGAGAGAACAACGATGTCTAATATGCCTGGGTCAAATGACCTTTTATAGGCCTTGACCCAGCATATGGGAATCAACAAAAGTCAAGAAAGGCCATCCATCTTTGCACAAACTTTAAACTCAGCCAAAACCTAAGAAAACAAGAAACAAAAAAGGCAGCATCAGTCCTTAAAGTTTATTACCAGGAAGAGACTATATATTTCAACAAAGCTACTTCATACCAGGGGAGGTACCTATCCAATCCCATTCTCTATCTTTTTATTTGTATCTTCATTATTTTTCCTCAATCTTCATATATGCAAGAACACAAAGGAGATGAAGCTTCATTCTATCTTAGCCACCACAACATATAGTTCAACAACAATAAACAACTATTAGAGTATCCTCCCACCAACAAGGTTACTTGAACCCTAATATTTTTAAAAATTTTGATCGAGTCTAATTTGATCAAAAAATCAAAAAAATCCATTGACAAAGGAAATTAGGACTTGATAAATTCTTATCCATTTGATGTCTTCTTTTGTTAAATGGATCAGATTTATGACAAAACATTAAATGGATACGAATCCATTTGATAAAAATTATGGAACATCAAAAAATCCATTTACTAGTTTGGGATGTTTGATTCACATTTATTTATGTGAAATGCTATTCAATTTATAAATCAGTTACATAAAACTATTAAATCAATATGCGTGGTTAATGGCTACGTTTATAAAGAGACAGTTAAGCATTATAGTGCTTATTTTCTTTCTAGATTTATTTTTATTTTTTTCTTTAAATTAGTTATTTGACACCTTGTTTAGTCTCAAAATGTAAGGGCGGATACTATGATTTTAGTTGTCTGAGAGTTAATTTTGTTTATACATATGACTAAGATTTGTGATTTGTATATCAGTCACTAGTATGCAATTTGTCTTCTATTTCATGTCGTGTTTCAGTGCCGTGTTTATTTTCATGTAGAAAAAGTGGCGCGAAATCCTATCATCAGTAGATGACAAAAGAGAGCCCAAACTATTCAGATTTTGACTTCATTGGTTAGTGTGTTCAATATGGTTTTCATGACATGGTTTTGGCTAACATTGCTATGTGTACGTATCATGAGACCACTCAAGAAAAGTAAAGAACAAAAAAATCTTGAGAGAACGAACTGGTTATTTAGGCTCACAAGAGAATCTGATACTGTTTGTATAAGCCAATTTCGTATGGATAGGCGAACCTTTGATCACAAGTAATTAACATATGCAGCATACTCCATGGAGAAAAAAGTGAAAACAACTCCAACAAAAGAAATGTATTAGTCACATAGAAAAATATTAATAAGTGTCAATGCAAAAAGGGCTACATGAGAAGAAGTACCAGCAAGTAGGAGTATTACATATTTTTCGGCCATATGATTCAATTAAACAGCAAAAGGTATACGTGGTACAATTTTAAATTTAAAGCAAGAAACCAAATAAAAAATTATGTCATTATGCATTACATGCTATTGTATTATAATATGAATTAAAATACGTGTTGTATTCTTCTGAACAGAGCTGTTAAATGTTCATTTTTAACTAACCAGATAATCAACATATGCAGGTGTATAACATTTAAGTCAGGGTGGAAAACTTAAAAAAATGGATGGACTCAATTGTAAAGGTTTTAGCCTTAATGTGACATTAATGAACCGACTAGACTATGCAATAAGCAGTAAAAGCAAAGTAATATAATAGTTTTTGGGTCTTATCGGGTTAACCCGATAACCCAATAACATAAATAATTCAACCCGAACCCGACCCAATAATAATATTGGGTTATCGGGTTTGGGTCAAAATAACCCGACAATATTTTTAACCCGATTTAACCCGACCCGATAAGCCTTATCAGGTTCGGGTTCGGGTCGGGTTAACCCGACCCTACTGACACCCCTAACTCTAGGTGATAAACAAATAACTCCTCAACACCAACCAAACCTCTTAATAGTGCCTCTACATATCCTCTAGCAATCTATTGCAAAAAATAAAGAACACTTAATTAAAGAGAGAGTAAAGAGGTGTTACAGAGCTATGAGCAAGCAACGGAAACCAAACCAACTATCCTCTTGATTCACTTAGTCAAGAAGAATAGCAGATTAATTATAGTAACCAATAACCAAGAACAAAGATCCAAATCCTAATTTCTCAACATTAGGGATAACAGCCCAGAACTTCCGAGATCAATCAACACACCACAAATATGTTTTTAAAATATCTTAATCAACAACAGAACCACCAGAGATCAAAAAATCCCCAAAGTACCAAACCCTAAATTTTTTCAAAAAATTAGGATATAAAACTCTCGAATCTAAAATAATAATACCTTTAGTTGAAAAACTAATTAGTTAAATTTTCAAAGCCTTAATTTTTTTTGAAACCCTAATTTTTTAGAAAATGATTTCAGAGCAACCTCGCTCTGATACCATGATGAAAAACTTATTCTGATCAATTTTATAAACACAATCTTAATTTGATAAATAAGAACACAACAACAGATCTTAATTAGTTGTAATGAACCAAACAAACTAATCCACCACTGCTAATCAGGTGTGAATCTATTATCTATATGGTAATAGTTCTATTACAATGATCAAAACACAATAATAATATCAATACGAATCTTTTACAAATATTTAGGCGTTACAGATTTAAGAGAGAGTCAAAAGAAATGAGAGAAAAGAGGAGAGAGAACAACGATGTCTAATATGCCTGGGTCAAAGGACATTTTATAGGCCTTGACCGAGCATATGGGAATCAACAAAAGGCAAGAAAGGCCCTCCGTCTTTACAACAAACTTTAAACTCAGCCAAAACCTAAGAAAACAAGAAACAAAAAAGGCAGCATCAGTCCTTAAAGTTTATTACCAGGAAGAGACTATATATTTCAACAAAGCTACTTCATACCAGGGGAGGTACCTATCCAATCCCATTCTCTATCTTTTTATTTGTATCTTCATTATTTTTCCTCAATCTTCATATATGCAAGAACACAAAGGAGATGAAGCTTCATTCTATCTTAGCCACCACAACATATAGTTCAACAACAATAAACAACTATTAGAGTATCCTCCCACCAACAAGGTTACTTGAACCCTAATATTTTTAAAAATTTTAATCGAGTCTATTTTGATTAAAAAATCAAAAAAATCCATTGACAAAGGAAATTAGGACTTGATAAATTCTTATCCATTTGATGTCTTCTTTTGTTAAATGGATCAGATTTATGACAAAACATTAAATGGATACGAATCCATTTGATAAAAATTATGGAACATCAAAAAATCCATTTACTAGTTTGGGATGTTTGATTCACATTTATTTATGTGAAATGCTATTCAATTTATAAATCAGTTACATAAATACTAAAAATCAATATGCTGGTTAATGCTACGTTTATAAAAGAACAGTTAAGCATATAGTGCTTATTTCTTTCTAGATTTATTTTAATTTTTTTTCTTTAAATTAGGTTTTTGAAACCTGTTTTAGTCCCTCAAAATGTATAGGGCCGGATACTATGATTTTAGTTTCAGAGAGTATTTGTTTATACCTATTACTAAGATTTTGATTTGTATATCATGATCACTAGTATGCAATTTTGTCTTCTATTTCATGCATGGTTTCAGTGCCGTGTTTATTTCATAGAAAAAGTGGCGCGTAAATCCTATCAATCAGTAGATGACAAAAGAGAGCCCAAACTATTCAGATTTTGACTTCATTGGTTAGTGTGTTCAATATGGTTTTCATGACATGGTTTTGGCTAACATTGCTATGTGTACGTATCATGAGACCACTCAAGAAAAGTAAAGAACAAAAAAATCTTGAGAGAACGAACTGGTTATTTAGGCTCACAAGAGAATCTGATACTGTTTGTATAAGCCAATTTCGTATGGATAGGCGAACCTTTGATCTACTATGTGAGATGATAAGTGACATTGGAGGTTTAAAAGGCACAAAAAACATGTCATTAGAAGTTATAGTTGCCCTCTTCTTGTATGTGTTGGCTCATCACAAAAAGAATAGGACGATTAGCTTGCTTTTCTTACGCAGTGGAGAGACTATAAGCTGACAATTTAAATTGCCTTCTAGCGATCCTGAAAATGAATGACATGTTGTTAAAAAAACCAAAGTCTGATACAGAAGAATGTAAAGACTATCGTGGGAAGTCATTCAAGGTACCACTTTCCATTTTGTTTCTATAAACCTTTTCGTGCAAAGTTAGAATTATAGTTTATTAATTATGGATAATCATGAAAAATACAAGGTTATCTTGGTGCTTTAGACGGTACTTTAATTAGAGTAACACCTCCATCCGATCAAAAACCAAAATAATGCACAAGAAAACCAAGCATAGCAACAAATACATTGGGCGTGTGTTTTCCAAACATGGAATTCATATATATTTTACCCGGTTAGGATGGTTCGGCGCATGATGGTTGTGTGCTTAGGGACACAATAAGTAACCCCAATGATCTTAGAATTCCTCAAGGTACAAGCGACATGTTATTTGCTTCTTTCATTTATTCTGTAATTCACAACATTTTCAATGACATAGTGTTTTTTATTAATTTGGAATTTGTAAGGTTGTTATTACTTGGTAGATGTGGGATATTACAATGCCCTGGGCTTTCTTGCCCCTTTTTGAGCTCAGCGATATCATCTTAATAAGTTTCATGGTCACCGACCACAAAGTGCTTAAGAATATTTTAACATGAAACATGCTAAAGCGAGAAATGTGACTGAGAGATGTTTTGGCTTGTTAAAAGGGAGATGGAAGATATTAGCTTCACCTTCATTCTTCCATATTACGACTCAGGTTCGCATTACTCTAGCATGTTGTCTTCTTCATAATCTAATAAGGAAGTATATGCGCTTTGATCCACTAGAGTTGGCACAAGATGAACTAGACAAGATTGAAAATGAGGAACAATTAGAAAATGAAGATTATCTAGCACATATTGATCCAACAGATGAATGGTTGGATTTTAGACATGTTTTAGCCAATGACATGTTTAATGGTTGGAGAGAACGAACAAATACTTAATAATTTGATGCAGAGGTATTGACTTTTAGTCAAAGTCAAAATGCATAGTTAAAGTCAAGACATTGACTTTCCCTTTTTTATTTAAGTTTCTTGTTTAACAATAAACTTTGATTAGGAATGTATTTAACTTCTAATCAATTATGAATTTAGGAAAAGAAAACTCAAATCAATCTTTATTTAGATTGATTCTAGTTTTTCTATATATATTGGGTCTTTTCTTTGTATTGAGATATCTTTTGAGTTTTGATAATAAAAGCTTTTGCTTTGATCGAGTTCTATCTATAAAGTTGTTTTTTTAATTCGTATGTTGTTCGACCGTTAAGATCCGCATCATTTGGTATTAGAGCTATGGTACTAATGGTCGAACGAAATCGTGGAGAACATCTAATTCGTAGATTCGCCGGACGAGGTCAACGAATCAGATCCACGTGACGTGAAGATTGCAAGCCTTAAGCAACGGATTCAAAAACTTAAGCACCGATAGGAGAAGACCAAATCTAAACGGGC
This sequence comes from Tanacetum coccineum, assembly GCA_026074375.1. Lineage (NCBI taxonomy): Eukaryota > Viridiplantae > Streptophyta > Magnoliopsida > Asterales > Asteraceae > Tanacetum > Tanacetum coccineum. Next base: position 4,124 of record BQNB010056278.1, on the reverse strand, counting down.
ATGGGAAACCCTAAACGGGAAAAATCCATTCTCGTATGTTTGTGATCGTGGAAATCACCGTAGAGGCGTTCAGAAGGAAACCTTATGTAGGCTCGGGTTACAAGTTGAGATAACCGAGCGCGTCGGTAAGGTCCCTTCAAACTATCATGGTTCCTTATGTAGTCTTAGGATGAGAGTTTCGAGTCCTGAGTGCGTCGATAAGGCTCTATATTACCCTGGGTTTCATGGTGACCACCATGATAACTCTTTGTTGACAAAGGAAACCGAATCAAAACCTATTATTTGGGATATAGGGGATGAGGAAGAAGAGTATCCTTTTGTTAGTAAATATCCAAGTTTTCAAGAAGAACCTATCGTGTTAGTGAAAGAGAAATCGTGTCCTGTTTACGACACTGATAATGAAGAAGAAGAATCGATGCCGGTTTATGATACCGATATTGAAGATGTCATTGAGGAGGAAGAAGGATTTGTTGGGAAAAAGGGATTTAGTGGGGAAGAAGACAACATAGAAGACATTGTAGTTGTGGCTAATGATATTTGTTCTTCAATGATCCAAACTACTTTAAGTGTTGATGTTGAGGAAGACGTCAATACAAAATCACATGAGTTGATGTCGTTTGGAAAAAAATATTATTATCAAGGTTAGCCAAAGTTTGTTTAAATTTCTGATTCGTAAAAAATATCAAGAATGGTATTTGAAAGCTGCACCCATGGTCGATAAGTTGGGTTTAAAAATGATCAAGGTTCGAGGTAGAGTCATTACAAAGAAAGAGAATTTGATGCAGAGGATACAAGTTTGGATGTTACGAGTACAAAGGACGTGTGAGGCAAACTCGAGGATGGGTTTTTCCCAAGCGAGGGAGGATGATGCAGAGGCATTGACTTTTAGTCAATGTCAAAATGCATAGTCAAAGTCAAGACATTGACTTTTCGTTTTTTATTTAGGTTTCTTGTTTAACAATAAACTTTGATTAGGAAAGTATTTAACTTCTAATCAATTATGAATTTAGGAAAATGAAACTCAAATCAATCTTTATTTAGATTGATTCTAGTTTTTCTATATATATTATTAGGTCTTTTTTTTGTATTGAGATATCTTGTGAGTTTTGATAATAAAAGCTTTTGCTTTGATCGAGTTCTATCGATAAAATTGTTCTTTTAATTCGCATGCTGTTCGGCCGTTAAGATCCACATCATAATTATTTTGCCGTTTGGTTTCTCGTGGATGTGTATTTGTTCTTTTGGAAGAAGCTGACATTTTGTTTCAATGGTGAGGGATGGATGTTACTCGAGACCTGGTAGTTTGGTAGTTGTTTATAAATAGGATGGTTGTTGCCATATTAATGCTTCGAAAGTTGCTTATGTTTACTTTTTTTTATGTAGCGAGTGTGTAAGAGACACTCTTTTGTACTTATTGTATTATTTGGGTTAATACAAATTACTTCATGAAATTAATTTGTACATATTTGTTTTTATGTTTCATAAGAAATGTGTAAGTTATTCATAATTATATAGTTGATCAGGTTTTATTTTATCAATTACCATTAACATTGCAAATAAACCAAACACCATATTTCGAATTGACATCCAATCCTTTGCTCAAAGCAAACATGTGTTTTCAAGTAATGATATCCATACACAATTCACTAAACTATCAATCTTATACCAATACTCATTCCTTACTGCATACCAAACGTACCCTTAGTTATTGAATGTTAGTTCGTGTTCAATTTGTTTATTTAACATGTACTGTGTACATTAATTCATGTCAACAACTAGACTCAAACATAAATATAAACTTAATACCTTTAATCATGAATAATTGCCATGAATTACATATCGTCATTGCAACAAGTTGCAATAACATGAAAATTGCAATTGGCTTTCATATATTTGATACGTTTAATATCCCACCTACATACATAGGTCATAACCACCAAAGTAACAACTTAAGAAATGTTCAAATTCTTGGCTTTCTTGATCAAGGATTTGTTTCATTTTGGTGATATTGGTGAGCAAGAAACTTGACTTGCACCAGCTTGAATCCTTTGACTCTTGATCAAGGATATGTTCCATTTTGGTGATGTTGGTATTCCAGAAACTTAACTTGCACCAGCTGGAATCCTTTGACTTGCACCCGCACTGAATAATTGACTTGCACCAGGAAGACTACTTTGACATGCACATGAAACACTACTTTGACTTGCACCAACAACATTAGACAATTGACTTGCACCTTTTACCACCTCTGATCTCTGATTTCCACTAGCAAACACCTCTAACATATGACTCGCATCAGCATCTGGCCTATGACTTGCCACCTCTGATCTCTGACTTACAAACTCTGACCTCTAACTTTGTTCATCAACATTCAACAACAAACCTGACTCTTTTGGTTTGAGTTCCACCGGCACACCCTTTGCATTTCTTTGTCTGAGTTGCAACTACAGCTTTGCTTACCTTTCTTTTGCTTTCTTAAACTAGAGGATGATTCTGCACCATTTTGACATATACCTGACTTTTTATTGTGACCCAAATTTCCACAAGGTGCACATCTAACAGTTCTCCATCTCCTATCCAACTTCTCATTCTCCACAACTGGTTGATCTTCCATTTATTATCTTATTCTTTTTTCCTAAGCCTACCTATCTGAGTGTGATGATGTGGAGGAGTGAGTGTTGTAGGACATATTGATTTTTTCCAAAAGGTGCTACCACTTAAAGGTTGTATCTTAAAATTGTATACTTGTTTCCAAGCGTCTAACAGGTAACACCTATTCACTTAAGTTTCAGGTATTAGTTGTCATATTCGAGTTAGCATCAATTGCACGCTTACATGGAATCCATGTAATCTCCCATCTCCTACAAGTACGTGTTATCCTATTAACATCAACTACACATTGATCCCCCCCTCTCCCCTCTCCCCTCATGGCCCACCACACTGATGCTTATCATCCCTGTTCCACTCCACATTATACTTACAGTGATACTTATCATCTCCATTACACTGCCATTAGTTGCCATATTCCTAGTTAGTGATGTTAACAAGGCTAGCCGAGTGCGAGTGTGATATTCGGCTCAATCTGTATGCTAGTTTTTTTCTTCATAAGATTGTCTTTTCAATTTGAACACATTGTTTCTAGAGCTCGAATGGTGGTAAAGGTTGGTATTCCCAAATTTTAACTACTGTACAAAGACCTTGCTGACTTATATTTGGTCCTGGGAGATGCTTGTGGCTTTAAGCACAGTTGGCCAAAGAAAAAATAAAAACTTTTAAAAAGGGCGAACATGTCAGGTCAAGTAAAAAGTCCGTTCGTCAATGATATTATGCTCTTCTTTGAATAAGTTTTGTTATTATAACTATCTATATAAAATTCTGATGACGAGCTAGACTTGCAGTAATGTTGTTTTCTATGGATAAAACAATTTTATGCAAAGCAAGAGACTCAACACGATCCATAAAGCCATGTCATATGCTTCTAGTATTAAATACGAGTACAAAATAGTGAAAATACAATACACCAAAACTACCCCTATAGCTTTCTCACCACAAGAAAAGAAACAGATAGCAACTAAATAATTTAAGCCATTGGTGATAAATTAATTCATCACCAATGGCTCAAATTTTCTGTGTTGCTATTTGTTTCTACCAATGGCTCAAATTTTCTGTGTTGCTATTTGTTTCTTTTCTTCTGGTGAGAAAACTATAAGGATAGTTTTGAATTGAAGTAAACAATAAGATTTGGTGGTTGTGGTGTATTGTACTTTGTACTAGTAGTTAACACTAGAGGCATATGCCATGGCTTTATGGATCTTGTTGAGTGTCTTGCTTTGCATTATTAATTTGCACAACAAACAAATTAATTGGAACACCAACAACTCATCGTTATTTGATTTTTTGATATAAACAAGTTGGTTGCGGAAAATTGTTTTTATCCTAGCTCATCGTCATAGTTATATATGGATAGTTACAATAACAAAGCTTTTTCAAAAGAAGAGCATAATAGCCTTGACTTTACTTGACCCGACATGTTAACTAAAAATTCCAAGTATTATTAATTTATTTATTTGGCTGCCTAGGCTTAGCGCCACAACCACCTCTCTGGACCGATTATATGTCAGCAA
>BQNB010056277.1:5442-35820 GCA_026074375.1 Tanacetum coccineum | reverse complement strand
GATCCGCTCGTTCGATACCGTTCGTTCGATTCCGCTCGTTCGGTCCGCTTGTTCGAGTCTACCTGTTCGAGTCCGCTTGTTCGAGTCCGCTCGTTCGAGTCCGCTCGTTCGGTCCGCTCGTTCGGTCCGCTCGTTCGGTCCGCTCGTTCGAGTGTTCTTCACAAAAACCAAGAGTGTAATCCCCTTGACGTTTTTGCTTCCACTGATGCGACCAAAAAAAAGCCAACTTTTTGGACCCCAAAACTAACCAACAAGTTGTCCTTGCCTTTCTCGTTGAATGAGCCAAATCAAAACAAAAGAAACAATTATGCCGAGTGATGCAACAACCAAATCTTCGAATCCAATATGCTTACAACAAAAAAACCACGAAATCCACCCGAGGCGATTGATACCAATTGTAGGTTCCGATTTAACACTTCACTTCATAACACGAAACATAAACCGAATCAAGAAAGTATAAAGAGAGTAGAAAAGAGATAGAGAGAAAAGAGAGAGATTTATTAGAAAAAAGATATTATGAGAATTAGATATTTGTGAAAAGAAAATATCTATATATATGCGATATTTTCTGAAAAGAAAATATCTATATATATATATATATATATATATATACCCCTACACATTTAATGTGACGCAAGGGATATTTAACTAGGACCCGGTCTCGGGTTTTGTTTGGGATTAAACCCGAAACATATACAATATTAGATTAACTATCGAGCCCGATTCCCGATAATATTTTATTACAACATTAACTAATTAAAGACCGAAGCTCCATCGTAGAGTGACCGAGCTTCCTTTTTTGACTCAATAAATTGAGGCTAACAGCCTCTAAGGATGAGACTAGTGGAATCCTTGAAACTTTTATCACAGGCATAGAAAACCAAATAAATCATAAGGTTAAAATTATTAGGTGTGACAATAGAACTGAGTTTAAGAATAGTGAAATGAATCAGTTCTGTAAGATGAAAGGAATCAAGAGAGAATTTAGTATTGCTAGGACTCCACAACAAAATAGAGTAGCTGAAAGAACGAATAGAACACTAATAGAGGCAGTTAGGACTATGCTAGCAGATTCACAATTACCTACTACATTTTGGGCTGAAGCAATTAATACTGCTTGTTATGTTCAGAATAGAGTTTTGATAACAAAGCCTCATAACAAGACACCTTATGAACTTTTAATTGGTAGATCACCAAATCTAGACTTCATGAGACCTTTTGGGTGTCTTGTTACTATCTTGAATACCTTAGATCATCTAGGCAAGTTTGAAGGGAAGGCTGATGAGGGGTTCTTGGTTGGATACTCTGTAAATAGTAAGGCATTTAATGTATTTAACACTAGAACCAAGAAAGTTGAAGAGAACCTGCATATTAAATTTCTTAAAAATAACCCTAATGTTGCAGGAAGTGGTCCAAAATGGCTCTTTGATATTGATTCACTGACAAAATCTATGAATTATGAGCCTGTTTTTGCAGGAAATCAAACTAATGATGATGCAGTTATAGAGACAAATGTTACTGTAGTGCAAACTGGATAGGAGAAAGCATCTAATCATGAATATATTCTACTACCATTTTTTACTTCTGATTCTTAAGGTCCAAAGAGCTTAGATGATGAGTTTGTTGATGATGCTGGAAAGAAGAATGATGCTCAGTATCCAGCAAAAGATAGTGATAAAAATGGTCATGAGAAAGATGTTAGAGATCAAGAAGAAGCTCTTAGAAAATAACTTGATCAAGAAACTGAAAGATTGGTTGGTTAAGGAGAGGCTACTATCACTAACAGCACTAACAAACTTAATACTGTTAGTCCATCTGTTAGTGCTGCTGGGCAATGTTTTGACAATAATGATCTTCCAACTAATCCTCTTATGCCTGATTTAGAGGATTCTACTGGTATCTTTAGAGGTGCATATAATGATAAAGATGTGGATGCAGAGGCTGACCTCAATAATTTGGAAACCACCATGAATGTCAGTGCTATTCCTACAACTAGAATTCACAAGGATCATCCTAAAGACCAGATTGTTAGAGACATAAATTCAGGTATTCAAACAAGGAGAATGATTAATTTCTCTGAAGAAATGCTATGGTCAGCTACATTAGCAAGCAGAGAAGAACTAATCACAAAGATTATCAGAACTGTTTGTTTGCATGTTTTCTCTCTTAAATAGAACACAAAAATGTGATCTAAGCTTTGACAGATCCAAGCTAGATAGAAGCAATGCAAGAGGAGCTTCTGTAATTTAAACTTTAAAAGACTTAGACTCTGGTGTATCTTCCTAAAGGCAAGAGAGCTATTGGAACTAAGTGGGTATATAGAAACAAGAAAGATGAGAGGGGAATTGTAGTCAGAAATAAGGCAATACTGGTTGCACAAGGTTATACCCAAGAGGAAGGAATTGATTATGATGAGGTTTTTGCTCCTATTACTAGGATTGAAGCAATCAGGTTATTTTTTTGCCTATGCATTATTTATGGGGTTTATTATGTACCAGATGGATCTGAAGAGTGCCCTTTTATATGGTACTATTGAAGAGGAGGTGTATGTGTGCCAACCTCCTGGTTTTGAAGATCCATAGTTCCCTGATAAGGTTTATAAGGTAGAAAAAGCTTTATATGGTCTACATCAAGCTCCTAGAGCCTGGTATGAGACCTTGTCTATCTACTTAATTGAAAATGGATTTAGAAGAGGCACTATTGATAAGACTTTGTTCATCAAGAAGGACAAAGGTGATATCTTGTTAGTACAGGTGTATGTTAATGATATCATCTTTGGGTCTACAAAGAAGTCTTTATAAGATAAGTTTGAAGGTTTAATGAACAAGAGATTCCAGATGAGTTCTATAGGGGAACTCACTTTCTTCTTAGGATTGCAAGTACAATAGAAGGAGGATGGAATCTTCATTAGCCAAGACAAATAGGTGGCTAATATATAGAAGAAGTTTAATTTTATCACTATGAAGACATCAAGCACTCCAATAAAGACTAATAAGGCATTGGTCAAGGATGAAGAAGCTGATAGTGTTGATGTTCATTTATACAGATCAATGATTAGATCATTGATGTACTTAACAGCTTCTAGGCCTGACATAATGTTTGTTTTTTGTGCTTGTGCAAGGTTCCAAGTTACTCGTAAAATATCACATCTTCATGCTGTGAAAAGGATCTTTAGATACTTGAAAGGTCAACCTAAATTGGGCCTTTAGTATCCTAGAGATTCACCATTTGACTTGGAAGCCTTTTCTGATGGTGACAGGAAATCCACAACAGGAGGTTGTCAATTTCTTGGCAAGAGGTTGATTTCATGGCAATGTAAGAAGCAGACTATAGTAGCCAACTCTACTACTGAGGCAGAGTATGTTGCTGCTGCTAATTGTTGTGGACAGGTGTTATGGATTCAAAATCAAATGCTTGATTATGGATTCAACTTCATGAACACCAAGATTTACATTGATAATGAAAGCACCATTTGTGTTGTAAAGAATCCAGTGTTTCACTCTAAAACCAAGCACATAGAGATTAGACACCATTTCATCAGAGATTCTTATGAGAAGAGGTTAATTCAGGTGATCAAGATTCACACAGACCATAATGTTGCAGATCTTCTCACTAAGGATTTTGATGTTAGCAGGTTTAACTTTTTGGTTGCAAGCATTGGTATGCTTAATCCTTAGAGCATAGATTAAGGGGAGGTTAGTTATGTATATGTACAAAGGCTTATATACATATGATGTTTGAGTTGGTATTGAAAAGTAAAAATGATGCCAAGTTATTTAATACTGTTGGGCTTAGTTAATACTGCCGGGTGAAACTTTGTACTGCTAGTACAAACGTTACTGCTGCTAGGCTCAGTTAGTGTTGTTGTATATGTGGATTGGTGCAGCTGATAATACACATAGAAGCTTTGTTTGAGGGAAGGCTATATGGAACTATATGTATAAGTACAATGAATTCTACATCATGGATGCTTAAAATAGAGTGCAAAGAGCTACCAAGTGATGAAAATGGGTTAATTCTGGTAACTAATACTTAGTATTGCTAAGCTTAAAAGTTAATAATGTCAGTTATTATGAGTAATATGCAAGATGTTTTGGATTGTGTTTCTTTGTGTTTGGAACTAACATTTTGTAGGATTAGAGCTTAAAGGTTATTTGATTAATAATGGATATGTTGATTTGGTGTGAATGCTGGTGACTTTGTTAATATTGCTGATGTTTCACATGTTGGTTTTCACCACATAATAAATGGTCATCAATTCACCATGTCTAACAGACAAGAAAGAATTGGCTATTCCAGGGCAAACGGCGACTGGTAAAGAATTCTCAAATCCGTTGATGGCTGGTTGTTTGCAAAAAACTATAAGTGTGAAAGTTAGTACTGCTAGTACAAACTTAGTACTGCTAGCTTAACTTAGTGCTGCTAAAGTTACTGTTACTAAATACTATTCAGGGGTAATTTTTGACAAATTAACAGCTACTTTCCTCTTCAGTTTTATTTAGTGCATATATAAGCCTATTAATCAAACAAGATCTTTCACAAATACCAATTGCTCATAATTCATCAAACCATAATTGATTTTCACACTGACAAAATTCAATTATTCATGGCTGATCTTGCTTTGGTAAACCAATACAACATGGTCGCGTATTTGGAAAAGAGTGATGAGAATACAGAATTTCATCAGATAGTGGACTTCCTCTCTACATGTTCGATCAACTATGCTCTCACTGTAAGTCCTAATATCTATGCTTCTTATATTGAATAGTTTTGGAATATTGCCACTTCCAAAACAGTCAATTCAGTGAAGCAAATACATGCCATAGTTGATGGCAAGGAAGCAGTAATATCAGAATCATCAGTGAGGAATGATCTACTCTTTGATGATGAGGATGGTATTACTTGCCTCACAAATGATGAAATTTTTGAAAACCTTGCATTGATGGGGTATGAACAGCTTTCAACAAAACTTACTTTTCAAAAAGGTTCATTCTCTTTACAATGGATATTCCTGATACATACCATCCTTCATTATATAAGTTCAAAATCAACTGGCTGGAATGAGTTTTCAACTAATTTGGCTTCAGCAGTTATATGTTTGGCAAAGGGTCAAAAATTTAATTTTTCTAAATTGATTTTTGATGGTATGTTAAGGAACTTGGATCCAAAGAAGTTTTTAATGTATCCAAGGTTTTTACAACTCTTTTTGAATAACCAGCTTAAAGATTTACCAGAACCTTTTAATGATACTTATGACACACCAAGCCATACTAAAAAGGTTTTCTCAAATATGGCAAGGCAAAGTAAAGGTTTTTCAGGAAAAGTTACTCTACTTTTTGACTCCATGTTGGTGCAAAACCATGCACCTGAGGGTGAAGGTTCAGTAATACCCCCTGAACCCTAACCCACACCCTCTATCTCATAACCAAATGTTTTAGAACCTCAAACTGAATTACTTCAAACTGAAACACCTCCAACAGTTTCCCATGAACCTCAAACTGAAGCTCACATTGAGCAAATACTCCCATCTCCATCTACATATCATAGAAAACACAGAAAGACTCAAAAACATAGGAGAGCCAAAAAGGTCACTGAGTTACCTCAGACTAGTGTGCCTCTAGACCTTGGAGCAGATGAGGCTGTCCATAAGGAGGGGGTGACAGTGTGGAAAGGGCTATCACTACTGATGCTAGCTTAGTTGCAGCACAGGACAGTGATAACATAATTAGGACCCAGACCACGACAATGCCTAATGTTGACATTCCTCAGGGAATGGATACAGGTGGCAGTCCCAGGCGCCAAGAAACCATGGGGGGTGCTCTTGCTCAGACTAGGTCTGAGAGAGTGCTTGAAAAGCCTAATGAACCACCTCTCCTAGAAGGTCACACATTTAGAAGTGGGGAGGGCAGGATGGAACATACTTTTGAATTGATAGATAATGTACCAATTACACCCCATGATTCACCTATCTCTTGAGGTTACACACCTGGAAGTGAGGAGGGTAGAATGGCACTAATTCAGGAATTGATGGAAACCTATACCTCATTGACAAAAAGGGTTCTTGCCTTAGAGGAAGCAAAGACAGCTCAAGACAGAGTGATCACCAGATTGAAATTGAGATTTAAAAGGCTAAAAAAGAAGAGAAAGGCAATAACTTCACAACATATGAATAGAAGAATGTTTAAAGGAAGAGTTGAGTCTTCTAATAATGATTTGGATGAGGAGGATGTATCCAAACAGGAGAGGACAGATGACAAGACAAAGCCAATGTTTGAAGATAGTGATTTTGATGAACTTGATGATGATATGGAAAATGTTGAAGTTGAAGGAGAGACATATAATATTGCTACCACTAGAGTTAGTGTTGTTAGTGCACCAGTTACTACTGTTGGTGTAGCTATTAGTACTGCTGAACCTAGAACACCTCTAACAACTACTGCAACTGCATTTATAGATGAAGATCTTACCATTGCTCAGACTTTGGTAAAGATGATGAGTGAGAAAGCAAAAGTAAAAGGAATTGCTTTCAGTGATGTGGAAGAAACTCCCAAACTAAATAGATCAACTACAACACTTCAACCTCTTCCAACTACTGATCCAAAATACAAAGGTAAAGGTGTACTGGTTGAAGAAGAACCTAAGAAACCAGAGAAAGTAAAAAGAAGGGATCAAGGGTTAGCTCAAATTGAAAGTGATGCAGAGTTAGCTCAAAGATTACATGAGGAAGAGTTAGCAGAGTTGGACAGAGCACAAAAAGAAAGACAAAAGCAAGAAGAAGCTACTAGTGCTGCTTTAGCTGAAGAGTTTGATGAAATTCAAGCCAGAATAGATGCTGATCATGAACTGGCTGTAAGACTGACACATGAAGAGCAAGAAAAGTACACAATTGAAGAAAGAGCCAGATTGTTAGCAGAATTCTTTGAAAGAAGAAAGAAACAATTGGCAGCAGAAAGAGCAGAGGCAATAAGGAACAAACCACCTACAAGAACTCAAGTCAGGAACATGATGATTACTTACCTCAAACATATGGGTAAGTACACTCATCAACAACTAAAGCACAAGAACTTTGAAGAAGTTCAGAAGTTATATGAAAGAGAGAAGAAGTGGATTGATGACTTTAAGCCTATAGATGATGACAGTCAACAGCAAGCAGAAAGCACTAAAAAGAGACCAAGAGCAGATTCTGAAGAAGAAAGTTCCAAGAAACAGAAACTAGAAGAGGATAATGATGCTGAAAAAGAGGAGCTTAGAGATAGTATGGATGTAGTTCCAAGGGATGATGTTGCTATTGATGTTGAATCTCTGGCCACCAAATATCCAATTGTTGATTGGAAAACACATATTTTAAATGAAAATATGATGTATTATCAAATCATCAGAGCAGATGGAAGTTCTAAGAATTACAAGATATTCAGTGAGATGCTTGATGATTTTGACAGACAAGATGTGATAGATCTACATAGGTTGGTAAATGAAAGATATGAGACAACAAGTCTAGAAGGATATGACTTGTTACTTTGGGGAGATCTGAAGACCTTATTTGAGCCTAATGAAGAAGATGAAATATGGAAGAATCAACAGGACTACAACTTGATAAGTTGGAGATTGTTTGACTCATGTGGAGTTCATGTACTGTTGATGAATACTGGAGTTGCTATTCACATGATGATTGAGAAGAAATATCCTCTAACTCAAGAAATGCTTTCAAGGATGCTAAATAGAAGACTAGAGGTTGATTATGAAAGTGAGATGGCATTTGAGCTTCTCAGATTTACAAGATCACAACTTCAGAAGTAGAAGAGTGTTTGGATACATCCTCCTGATGATCAAGATGCTGATACTGAAGAAACTTGATGATTAACAAGGTGAATATCAAGTTTAGGGGAGGATTGTTGGGAATTGAAGGCTTCTGAAGTTACTACTGTTAGTTTTGGAAGTTAATACTGCTGGTTCAAGATTGTGCTGCTGTTGAAGTTTAAAGAAAATAGTCTAAGTTATTAGTACTGCTAGCTATAATAGTTAGTGCTGCCAGTACATTGTTAGTACTGCCAGTATAGTTAGTACTGTTAGTTAATACTTAGTGTTGTTAGTCTTGTATAGTTAGTACTGCTATTATGATATGCATGAGTTAAATTAGGAATAGATATGCATTATCATTATACGCGTTTTGTAAGCCCATTAGGGTTTCCTTGGTGTATAAAAGGAACCCTAAGGCATAGATCAAGATATATCAGTCTTTCATAGTTTTTCATAGCTTCAAGGTTGTAAACCCTAACACTGTCAAAGAGTGTTCGTATTAATATATTGGAGCTTATTGTTTTGGTTATATTTCTGTGTGTTAAACATTCATTACTGTTATTCTTCTTAGTGGTATAAACTAGATTCCGCATAGTTTATATCATACACTCAAAGTTTCAATCTTAGTGCCTTTGGATTTATCCAAGGATACTAAACCTTACATCAAGCTAAGGAGTTCAAGATCTGTTCATTGGGATCAACAAGTGGTATCAGAGCTTGTTGTGAAGCTTTGAATAAGAAGAAACAAACAACACATACAATCTAATTCTCTGTGATAAAATAGAGGCATGAACTACTTCTACAACTCTGACTACAAGACTCCCTATCCTCAACCCAGGAGATTATGATCTCTAGTTAATGAAAATAGAAACAATACTTCCTCATGACTGATTACTCCCTCTAAGAAGTAATTCTAAATGGTAATAAAGTGCTGAAGAGAACTATTGGAGAAACTGAGCCGGAATATAAACCTACTACTGTAAAAGAAAGCAGGACAAGAAATGCTATGAAACTAGAGGAACTCTGTTGATGGCACTCCTAAATAAGGATCAACTAAAGTTCATTCATATAAATATGCAAAATTGCTAAGAAGCTATTAAGAAAGAGGTATGAGGAAACAAGGAATCCAAAAAGTTCATATAACGCTAGCTATCAGCAACAATATGATGAACTTTTGAAGTATCAAGTTTAGAAACAATGGATCAAACTTTTGATAGGTTGCAAAAACTTATTAGACAGTTGGAGATTTAAGGCGAAGTTATTACACAAGAGGACATGAAATTAAAACTGTTGAGAAGTCTTCCATCTTAATGGAAGACTCATGCTTCGATCTGGAGGAACAAAGAAGAAATAGACCATCAGTTTGGATGACTTATACAACAACTTGAAGATATATGAACCTAAAATAACAGGATTCATCAAGTACAATGCAAAATCCTAGAAAAAATGTAGGCTTTTTTGTCCCTCCAACAACACTAACAAGCAAAGCAGCACAAAAGAAGTAAGATACACTGATAATGGAGTAGTCTGCTCATACTCAAAGTAATCCTACATCTGGAGATAACCTTAGTGATGCTGTGATCTGTGCTTTCCTAGCTAGTCAACCCAATTCTCCTTAACTTGTACGATGGATCTAGAACAAATTAATCCTGATGACCTAGAAGAAATGGATATACAATGGGAAATGGCTATGCTGACAATTAAAGATAGGAGATTCATCCAGAGAACAGATCAGGAAGTTGGATGTAAATGGTCAAAGAGTGGATTTAAAAGACAACGTGGAATGCTATAAATTGACATAAAAAATGTCACTTTGCAAGAGAATGTAGACTTCTAAAATCAGGAAAACAAAAAGAAGAGAGAAAATAGAAGAATCTGTTACAAGTGGAAACTCCCACTAAAAATGCTTGGTCCTCAAGATGGAATTGGAGGGTATGATTGGAGCTACCAAGCTAAAGAAGAGCATCCTACAAACTTTGCATTAATGGCATTTACATCTTCAGGAAGTTCTTCCAGTTCAGACTCTGAGGTAGATTCTTGTTCTAAATCATGTGTAAAAGCTTATGCTACTCTCAAAGAACAATATGATAGTTTGTCTTCTAATTACAAAAAGTCTCAATTTAATTTAGTATCTTATAAAGCAGGTTTAGAATCAGTAGAAGCTAGACTAGCTCACTATAAGAAAATTGAGGTTGTGTTTGAAGATAGCATTAATGTTTTAAATCTCGAAGTTAAACTAAGAGATAATGCGTTAGTTGAAAACAAAAAGAAATAGGAAAAAGCAAAAAAAGAAAAAGATGAGTTAAAACTAACATTAGAGAAGTTTCAAAATTCATCCAAATCTTTGAACAATTTGCTAGAAAGTCAAGTCAGTGTCAAGGTTAAAACTGGACTAGGATATAATGTAGCTTCTTCTACTTCAGCTTCTCCTGTAGTAAAAAGCTTTGTGAATTCATCTAAGATGTTAGGAAAAAAAAAATATTTCAGGAAAAGTTTATAAAAGTCCAAATCTACAAAAGATGTCATCAGTTCCCCCACCTTATACAGGGAACTTCATTCCCTTCAAACCTGATCTAATGTTTATGGATGAAATAGTTAAAAGTGAGAATATGGATGTTACTACTATTGTTACACCTAGTAATGTTACGACAATTGAGTCAAATCATGAGTCTGCAATGAAAAAAAGTAATGGGTGATGCTAGAACCTAAAACTGTTAGGAAGAAAGAGCTTAGGACCTCCAGTCATTGAGGATTGGAATTTTGATGATGATAGTGAGGTAGAATTTATAACATAAATTAAAGGTATAAAACTCTTTAGACCCTAGCACTGAAAAGAGTAAAATTTGTTAAGTCAACTAGGGAAACATAGAGAAAGAAAAACACCTATACAAAACAAACACTTTCGCTGAGGAACCAAAGAAACTGGAACAATCTTATGTCCCAAAGACTTAAAAGAGTGACTTTAAAATTATTATAAAAGCTTTGTTTTGTTTGAGGTATTGTTTTGAGCATCTTCATTATGCTTGTGTGATAAAAAGGTTATAGGACCATGTGGAAAAACTCAAGTAAGGTTAATCATAAAACTTTGCTAATAAAAATGACTCACTGTCACCTTAATGAGGAAGATTTGTCCACAAAACAGTAATAACCAGTCTGGCAAAATAATTCTGCTAGGTGCAAAGTGTTAATACTGATTTGTCGACCAGTTAATACAAGCTAGACCTACCAAAACAACTGTTAATCTTCCTAGACCAATATCAAATTCTATACAAAAAGGTATATTCACAAGTTGTTAAAAGACCATTTACCAAGATTTCAGCAAAAAAAATAGTATTATCAATAAAACGGGTTAATACTGTCAGGATACAAGAAACTACTACAAGGAAATGAAGCATAGTACTTGTAAATAAAGTCAAAATGGCTAATTCTTATAGGCCGTCATCGGCATTGGCTCGGGTAATGGAAAGCCAAAAATAGTAGTGGCATGCGAATACTTCAAGAAATATTCTTTTCATTGCAGCCACGAGGTCAAACAAGTCTATACTGGTTGGATCCCTAAAAGAGCTTAATTCTCTTATTTGAATGTACAAGGCAAAACCCACAACAGAAGTTAGGACAAGGAAAAAGAAGTTAATGACAGTGGTTTCTCAAGGCACATGACTGAAACATATCTATCATACTGATTAATAAGAATAATAGATGGTGATTGTTCCTTTAGAAGATTGTAAAGGTAGAATTTTTAGAAAAGGTAAAATCAAAACATGAACCATTAGAATTTTGATATAGTGTACTTTTGTAAGGAGCTTATGTATAGACCTGTTTAAGTGTGACCAAAATTGGTGACAAAAAGAATAATGTTTTCCTTTTACTTGACGACTAATGTCTTGTCTTATCTTCTGACTTTAAGCTACTTGATGAAAGTTAATCTTGCTGAGAGTTCCAAGAAAGAACAACATTTACAGTGTTGACCTAAAGAGTGTTGTTCCCACAAAAGGTTTAACTTGCCTCTTGCTAAGGCCACAAAAACAAAAATTTGGATGAATCCAATTATGACATAAGAGCTTGGTCACATAAACTTTATAAAAAATATGAACAAACTTTGAGAGGAACTTGTTAGATTGTTATTCCTTAAAGATCTTTGAAAATGACCATTCTTGTGTTGTTTGTCAGAAAAGAAAGCAATACAAAGCCTCATGTAAAACAAAACTTGTGAACTCAATCAACAAACCCTTACATATGCTTCATATGGACCTATTTGGTCCTACAAATGTTAAGAGTTTAATGAAAAAGTCTTATTGCCTCTAGTGTACGGAAGACTTTAGTAGATTTTCTTGGGTATTCTTTTTGGCCACTAAGGATGAAACTAGTAGGATATTAAAGACCTTCATAACTGTAATAGAAAATCAACTAGACTACACAGTAAAAGTTATTAGATGTGACAATGGAACTGAGTTCAAAAATAGTGTAATGAATTAGTTCTGTGAAATAAAGGGTATTAAGAGGGAATTTAGTGTTGCTAGGACTCCTTAGCAGAATGGTGTTGCTGAGAGGAAGAATAGAACATGATAGAGGCTGCAAGAATTATGTTAGTTGACTCTAAGTTACCAACCACCTTTTTGGCTAAAGCAGTTAAACAGCTTGCTAATGTGCTAAATAGGGTCCTTAGTCATTAAGCCTCCTAACAGAGACCCTTAAGAAATAATTCCTATGAAAACTCTATTGATGACTTCATGAAACCTTTTGGGTGTCCTATTACCATCTTAAATACCAGGGATTTTATTGGGTACTCTGTGGTTAGCAAGACTATGAGGGTATTTAACAAGAGGACCAGGATAGTTGAAGAGACCTTAAACATTAGATTTCTTGAAAATGCACCTAATGTGACAGGAAATGGACATACTAGGCTTTTGAATGTTGATTCCTTTGACATATCTACAATGAACTATGTGCTAAGTTGTGCAAAGTAAATCAAACTAATGTATTGCAACGGAAACTTAGAGATACAATTTGTTGCGAGGATCAAGTTGAAAAGAAGACAGAACCTAAACAAGAATACACCCTAATACCTATCTGCATAACTAATCCATTAATCTCTTAAGTTCCTAAAGATAGTGAAGAAGATGCAGGAGTGAAGCCTACAGAATTAGATGAAAGTGAAGCTTTAGATAAAGATGGGAAGGATGATCAAGACATGGGAAGTGAGTTTGAAAGGCTGCTTTAACTGGAAAAGCATCCTAACAGTACTAATAGTTTAATACTGTTGGTACACCTGTTAGTGCTGCTGGACCATCTTTTACTAATGATGATCCATCATCACCAGTTAATGCTACTAAAGCTTCTAATACATTTGAGGAACATCTATTTGAAAGATTTTCTCCTTTTAAAAATTCATTTACACTTCTACCTGTTTCAAATGTAACCCTAATGGATGATACTAGAATTTTTGGTAATGCTTATGATGATGAAGATGTGGGTGCAGAAGCTGACCTCAACAACTTGGAAACAACCATGAATGTCAGTCCTATTCCCACAACAAGAATTGACAAGGATCATCCTAAAGACTAGATCATTAGAGACTTAAATTCTGCTATTCTAACAAGGAGAATGACCAAGATTTCTGATGAACATGCTATGGTTAGTTACATTAACAAGCAGAGGAGAACATATCACAAAGATTATCAGAACTGCTTGTTTGCCTGTTTTCTCTCTCAAAAAGAACCCAAGAAGGTATTTCAAGCTATGGAAGATCCCAGTTGGATAGAAGCAATGCAAGAGGAGCTTCTACAATTTAAACTTCAAAAGGTTTGGAAACTGGTTGATCTACCTAATGGCAAAAGGTCCATTGGAACAAAATATGTCTTTAGAAACAAAAAGGATTAGAGAGGGATTGTAGTGAGAAACAAGGCAAGACTGGTTGCACAAGGTTATACCTAAGAAGAAGGAATTGATTATGATGAGGTTTTTGCTCTTGTTGCTAGGATAGAAGCAATCAGGTTATTTTTGGCCTATGCATCATTTATGGGGTTTATTGTGTACCAGATGGATGTAAAGAGTGCCTTTTTATATGGTACTATTGAAGAGGAGGTATATGTTTGCCAACCTCCTGGTTTTGAAGATCCACAGTATCATGACAAAGTGTATAAGGTAGAAAAAGGTTTATATGGTCTACATTAAGCTCATAAAGCCTGGTATGAGACATTGTCTACCTACTTAATTGAAAATGGATTTAGAAGAGGCAATATAGATAAGACTTTGTTCATCAAGCAGGACAAATATGATATCTTGTTAGTATTGGTGTATGTTAATGATATCATCTTTGGGTCTACAAAGAAATCTTTATGTGATGAGTTTGAAGGTTTGATGCATAAAAGATTTTAGATGAGTTCTATAGGGGAACTCACTTTCTTCTTAGGATTACAAGTACAACAGAAAGAGGATGGAATCTTCATTAGCCAAGACAAATATGTGGCTAAAATATTGAAGAAGTTTGATTTTTCCACTGTGAAGACAGCAAGCACTCCAATAGAGACTAATAAGGCATTTGTTAAGGATGAAGAAGCTGAATTTGTAGATGTTCATTTATACAGATCAATGATTGGATCATTGATGTACTTAACAGCTTCTAGGCATGACATACTGTTGTGTTGTTTTGTATGCATGGAAAGGTTTCTAAGTTACTCCTAAAATGTCACATCTTCATGTTGTGACGAGGACCTTTAGATACTTGAAAAGGTCAACTAAATGGCATTGGTAAACCTAGAGATTCACCATTTGACTTAGAAGCTTTTTTTGATAGTGATTATGCTAGAGCTAGCCTTGACAGGAAATCCACAACAGGAGGTTATCAATTTCTTGGCAAAAGGTTGATTTCATGGCAATGTAAGAAGCAGACTATAGTTGCAAATTCTACTACTAAAGCATAGTATGTTGCTGTTGCTAATTGCTGTGGACAAGTGCTATGGATTCAAAATCAAATGCTTGATTATGGGTTCAACTTCATGAACACCAAGATTTACATTGATAATGAAAGCACCATTTCTATTGTGAAGAATCTAGTGTTTCACTCTAAAACCAAGCACATAGAGATTAGACACCATTTCATCAGAGATTCTTATGAGAAGAGGTTAATTCAGGTGATCAAGATTCACACAGACCACAATGTTGCAGATCTCTCATAAAGCTTTGATTGTTTAAGCAGGTTAACTTTTGGTTGCAAGCATTGGTATGCCTTAATCCTTAGAGCATGATTAAGGGAGGTTAGTTGTGTATAGGTACAAAGGCTTATACACATATGATGTTTGAGGTTGGTATTTGAAAAGTAAAATATAAGACCAAGTATTTAATACTGTCAGGGCTAAGTTAATTCTGCCAGGTAAACTTTGTAACTGCCAGTAAAAACTTTACTACTGATAGGGCTCATTAGTGCTGCTGTATATTGAAATGGTGCATCTGATGATACACAGTAAGAATCTTTGTTTGATGGTTGGATATATGGAACTATTGTAATAAGTACAACGATTATACATCATTAGTTGCTTAGATATATAGAGTCAATAGCAGCCCAAGATGATGAAAATGGTTAATTTTTGTAACTGATACTTAGTAACTGCTAAGCTTAAAGGTTAATACTGTCATTATATATGAGCAAATGCAAGATGTTTTGGATTGTTTTCTTTGTGTTTGGAACTAAATTTTGCAAGATTAGAGCATAAAGGTTATTTGTTTAATAATGGATAACTGATATGGTGTGAATGCTGGTGACTTTGTAATAATTGCTATGTTCACAAGTTGGTTTTCAACCCCCATAACAAATGGACATACAATTCACAATGTCTAACAGACAAAAAGATTGGTCTAGTTACTAGGGTAAAATGACGACTGGTAAAGAATTCTCAAATCCATTGATGGTTGGTAGTTTGCCAAAAACTATAAGTGCAAAAGTTAGTACTGCTAGCCTAACTTAGTGCTGCTAAAGTTACTGTTACTAAATACTGTTCAGGGGTAATTTTTGACAAATTAATGACTACTTTCATCTTAAGTTTCCTTTAGTGCCTATATAAGCCTATTAATCAAACAATATATTTTACAAATACCAATTGCTCATAATTCATCAAACCCTAATCGATTTTCACACCGAAAAATTCAATTATTCATGGCTGATCTTGCTTTTGTAAACCAACATAACATGGTCGCGTATTTGGAAAAGAGTGATGAGAATGCATAATTTCATCATATATGGACGTTCCTCTCTAATATGTTCGATCAACTATCCTCTCACTGTATGGTCCCACTATCTAGCTTTTTATATGAACAATTTTTGAATACGGCGACATCCAAAACAGTTAATTCGGTTCAAGTCAAAAACAGCCATAGTTGATGGAAAGAGCAATAATACAAATCATCAGTAAGGAATGATATTCTCTTTGATGATGAGGATTGTATTACTTGCCTCACAAATGATGATATTTTAAAAAACTTTGCATTCATAGGGTATGAATAACTTTCAAAAAAACTTACTTTTCAAAAAGGTTCATTCTCTCCACAATGGAAATTCCTAATACATACCATCATTCATTGTATATGTTCAAAATCAACTGGCTGGAATGAGTTTTCAACTAATTTGGCTTCAGCAGTTATATGTTTGGCAAAGGGTCAAAAATTTAATTTTCTAAATTGATTTTTGATGGTATGTTAAGGAACTTGGATTCAAAGAAGTTTTTAATGTATCCAAGGTTTTTACAACTCTTTTTGAATAACCAGCTTAAAGATTTACCAGAACCTTTTTAATATACTTTGACACACCAACCTACTAAAAAGGTTTCTAAAATAAGGCTAAGGCAAAGTAAAGTTTTTAGAAAAAGTTACTCTACATTTTGACATCCCACTGTTGGTGCAAAACCATACACCTGAGGGTGAAGGTTCAGCAATACCCCCTGAACCCTAACCCACACCCTCTATCTCATAACCAATTGTTTCAGAACCTCAACTGCACCACTTCAAACTGAAACACCGCCACAGTTACCTTAACCTCAAACGAAGCTTCACATTTAGAGCAAATACTCCATCTCCATCTACAATATCATAGAAAACACATAAAGAACCTCAAAACATAGAGAGCCACAAATACACTGAGTTACCTCAACAGTGAGCCTCTAGACCTTAGAGCTGATGAGGTGTCCATAGGAAGGGGTGACATGTAGAAAGGGCATCACTACTGATGCTAGCTTAGTTGCAGCACAGGACAGTGATAACATTATTAGGACCCAGACCACGGCAATGCCTAATGTTGACATTCATCAGGGAATGGATACATGTGGCAGTCCCAGGCGCCAAGAAACCATGGAGGGTGCTCTTGCTCAGACTAGGTCTGAGAGAGTGCTTGAAAAGCCCAATGAACCACCTCCCCGAGAAGGTCACACATCTGGAAGTGGGGAGGGCAAGCATGAAAATACTTTTGAATTAGTGACACTGTACCATCTATAACCCTATGATCACCTCACGACAGGAGGTTAACACACCTAGAAGTGATGATGGTAGGATAAATACTTAAAGAATTAATGGCTATGTGTACAAAATAATCAAAATAGGTGCTTGACTTAGAGAAAGAGAAGGATGCATAAGCTGTGGAGATCCTCAAACTAAAGCAAAGAGTCAAGAAATTAGAAAGAAAGAGGAAATCAAGCATCTCACAACCTAAAAGGATATATACCAGGCATGGGGAGCGGAGGTTCAGTCTCTGATGAATGATTTGGATGAGAGGATGCATCCTAAACAAGGGAGGAAAAGTGACAAGAAAAATTTAAAGTTCAAAGATAGTGACTTTGAAGTACTTGATGATGATAATGCGAAAATAGTTTTGAAAGAAGACATTAAAACTGCTTACCAACTGTTAGTTAGTGCTGTTAGTGCACCAGTTTACAACGTGCTTGGTGTATCTATTAGAACTGCTGAACCTAGAACACCTCCAACAACTGCTGCAACTGCATTTATAGATGAAGATCTTACCATTGCTCAGACTTTGGTAAAGATGAGGAGTGAGAAAGCAAGAAAAAGGAGTTGCTTTCAGAGATGTAGAAGAAACTCCTAGACTAACTAGATCAACTACAACACTTCAACCTCTTCCAACTATTGATCCAAAAGACCAAATGGTAAGGTAGTACTGGTTGAAAGAAGAACCTGAGAAAAACCAGAGAAAGTAAATAAGAATGAATCAAGGTTGTCCTAAATTTAAAGTGATGCAGAGTATCTCAAAGAATCATAGAAGAGTTAGCAGAGTTGGACAAGCACAAAAAGATAAACAAAAGCATCAAGAAGAGCTACAAATGCAAGCTTTGGCAGAACAGTTTTTTGATGAAATTCAAGCCAGAATGGATGCTGATCATGAACTAGCTGTAAGACTGACACATGAAGAGCAAGAAAAATACACAATTATAGAAGGGCCACATTTGTTTTAGCAAAATACTTTAAAAGAAAAATGAAAGAAACATTAGCAGTATAAAGAGCAGAGGCAATAAGGAACAAACCACCTACAAGAGCTCAAGTCAGGAACATGATGATTACTTATCTCAAACATATGGGTAAGTACACTCATCAACAACTAAAGCATAAGACTTTAGAAGAACTTCAGAAGCTATAATACAAAAGAGCAAAGTGGTATAATGACTTTAAGCCTATGGCTTTTTGAAAGCATATGGTAGCAATACAAAGAAAGCTACAAAAGGATAAAGAGTAATTACAATTTTAACCAGTAATCAAAAGTCCCTAATAAATCTACAGGTGATAAAAGAACAAGAATATTCAGAAATGTAATTGAACAAGCAGCATCAGACTAAATGACCAAGAAAAGGAAGAGTTGAGAATGTAGTTAGCAGTTGTTCCAGATGAAGATGAGACTGTGGATCCAGAGATTTTGTCTGTTAAGTATCCTATAGTTGATTGGAGTCTCATACTAGTAAGTGTTTGATATGTAGGGAGATTAATGTTTAAAAGATAATTATAAGTTAGAGCAGATGGAATACTAGTTATCACAAAACATATCTCTAGTATACATTCTCAGTAAAGTTGAATGAAATATTTAATAGACAAGACTTAATTGATTTGCACACATTGGTAATGAAAAGGTTTGAAGACAATACTCCAGAAGGTTATAATTTGTTGCTTTGGGGAGATCTCAAGGTAATGTTTGAACCAAATGCTAAAGATGAAATTTGGAGTAATCAACAGGATTGGACTCTGAATAGCTGGAAACTGTCAATGAGATTGGGAGTTCTACATCATTGCTGATGGATGGTACTTTGACTTGCTTCAACATGTTAGTAGAGAAAAGATATCCTCTCATCAAGGAAATGTTGAAGAAAATGTTGAACTGGAAGCTAGAAGTTGAAGCTGAGAGTACAATGGCATTTGAGCTTCTCAAGTTTATCAAGTCACATGTAGAAGAATGAAGAAGTGTTTGGATACATCCTCCTAGTGTTCAAGATGCTAAAAATGAAGAAACTTGATGATTAACAAAGTGAATATCAAGTTTAGGGAGATTATAGGAATTTGGACTTCTATAACTTAGTGTTTGCTGATTTAACTTGATATTGCTGGTGATGGTTAGTGTTGTTGATGAAGATTTGTAAAAACAGTCTAAGTTATTAGTACTGTTAGTTATATTAGTTAGTACTACTAGTACATTGTTAGTACTGCCAGTATAGTTAATACTGTTAGTTAATAGTTAGTGTTGCTAGTCCTTAATCGTAGCTAGTATTGCTATTATGAATATGCATGAGTTAAATTTATGAATAAGATCAGCATTATCATTATACGCGTTTTGTAAGCCTATTAGGTTTTCCTTGGTGTATAAAAGGAACCCTAAGGCATAAATCAAGAATGTTAGTTTTTCATAGCTTCAAGGTTGTAAACTATAACAACCCAGAATTTTCATCAAATGCATAATCGATCAATTTTACTATGATCACAATTATACGGGGAAATTTTTCGCTTTATTACATTACTTGTATTGTCAATACCTCAGTATGGTCCATGTAACTTCATAATAAAGGCAGACGAGCTCACACAACCATCTATGGCAATCCCATCTCAATATATGTCAAGTCAAAACATCAAACATGTCCCAAGTTAATATCATCATATTCTTATTACAAAGTATATTATTCCTATAATATACCATTCGCAATGTTATATCAAAACGGGCTTTAAACCGTTATCGTATACCTCTAAACCCTAATTCCGTAAAGGAATAATATCTAAAGTGAATGCACAAGCTACTAAAGCATATGTACAAGCAATATAACATCTCATTTGAAATATAAAATCTCTTCAAGTCAAAGTACAAATCTCAAAAAGCTCAATGTACAAGTCATTAAGCATGATCTCCAAAATAGCCGTTTTACCTCCGTTTTCATTCTAATTTATTCACCACCACTTGTGTACTACTAAACTTAATATATAATGTGTAAACCCTAATTATTCTATTCATAAGCTTTCATACATCTATTTTCACTCAAAACCCTAATTCAAAACCCTAAACCCTAAAACCGAGCTAGTTTCTAAACCGTGACTCGTTTCTTCATTTTTATCCATTGTAAACCTAAACCAATACTTAAATAAGTTATAATAACATAAATTACAACATTCTCAATCACTTTCCATCATCATTTCTCCATATTAACAACAATGTACAAGAAATAAAACTAGAAAACCCTAATTGTAACTTTGACCCGTTTACTCATTTTCTACCCATTTTAACCTAAACCACCTCTCAAATTTTGATTATAATCCTTAATATAAGCCTTAGGATCAGTAACCTATCATTCCTAATCAAATGTACATGAATTACAAGCTAGAAAACTCAACCCGAACCCTTATGAACCCTAATGAAACCCAAATAAACAAACCCATCAAAATAAACCCATTTTAAACTATTTTTCTTGCACCAAGCACCTCCATGACTAAAATAATTCATTCCTAAGCAGGTATACAAGCACCTCACAACAATATCTTTACCTTATATAACAGTTTTAAAAAAGCACATGGGCCTTCTTTTTCTTCTTGTTTACGCCGCAGCATCACATGCGCATAACAACTCACCAAAGCTAGTTTTTACTTGACCAAACACATCTAATATACCCTCCTCATCATTCCAAAAAAAAAAAAATATAGACTTCCCTCATGTCCTAACCATATCACAATAGCTTACCTTGTCACCCAGAACATTTTACCTATAAATTGTAAACCTAAACTCGTCATTTTTCTTCATACCCCACTATCTCCCTCCTCTAAATAAACCCCTTACATAGAATCAATACTTTCTCTAATGAATCCTAAGAGACTTAAAATTGCTCAAGTACAGAAAGGAAGCAAAATAAACCAAAAACAACAGCCCCGTAGTTCCTTATTCTAGCTAACGAAGCCTAAAAAGTCCCGATTTCCCGACCCGTTCCTAAGCTATAAGCTCAAGACCAGGTTTCTATAAGGCTATATTTTTGTATTCTACCTTTATAATTTCTATGATCTTGATAAGAATCATAATATAAGCTTTAAAAAACTCAAAAACCTATGTGTTATATAACCTTCTTGATACAAACTGTACACACGTAACCTAATTTTCAATGTTTTTACTTAATCTATAAGGTATGCTTGTAAACTATTGTTAGAATTATTATCCAGCCAAAGCTTAACATATATGTTTAAAAAAACACTTTATTGATATTGAAGGAATTTGAATTAAAACCCACCCCCCCCCACCCCGCTCGCGTTTTACGTTTTTGAAACCCAATTTTTACCTAAATTTTGCTTCTCTAGCCTAACGAAATCAATATTTTAAACTTAAACTGCGTTACGTTTTAAAAACATTCATATTTTAGTTATTATAACTTATTAAATATCTTTTGAATATGTTTAAAATAAGCTTCATGCAATTGGACATATTTTGTAATTATAATCCATGCTAAGGGTATATATCGTAACTTTCTGAAACTTATAACTAAAGGGGCTGAATATGTCATTTTATCAAAGTTATAACTATAGGGGTCTATTATGTCACTTTTCAAAGTACAAGGTTTACTTGGCATATCTTTCAAAGTTGAGGGACCAAATTCATAAAAGTGCAAACTCCAAGGATTATTTTGCAACTTTTCAAACCATAGGGTCTAAAATGTAACATTTTGAAAAATTATAAAATCATGTTTAAAACCTTACAAGACATAACTTTAATTAACGCTTCTCGTGTTTAACATTTCCAGATATTGATTAAAACACTTAAAACCGATTATATCGTATCACAATACTAGGGAGCTTTATATTAAGGAGTTTCATCTTGGTATTACGTTCTGACTGAGTTGTTGGGTTTACAATTTAAAGTGCCCTAGCTCCTCAAACGTTTACTGAATGACTTCTGAATTATGATGGCCCGAACGGTGATACAATAATTCCAAACTCTTCAATCAAACTCATAACTCTTAAAACTAAAGTTCTAGAGTACAATCTTTTTAAGACTTGACATATTTACTCAAGTTGTGTGACGTGGCTGTTTACTATCATTTTACTATATCAACCATCCCCGGTTAAGATTATGATAAGGTCGTCAGCTTTCATTTTAGAATAATTATTACATCTACCTATCAGGTGAAATTCATAACCTCGCCTTTACTTATTTACATGTTTTATAAACTCGCGAGGGGGATACATGCTTGTTACAAACTCTTTTACATACTCATTTATCTTATAACAAGTATTGTTTTTCATACTTAGTAAAGTTATAGCCTCACTTTTAATCTCTTTAATGCTTTCATAAACCCGCAAGGGGGGATACATGCTATAAATAACAGATACAAATGTTTTACCAGACTATATGCTAATCTGATGTATTATTACAATCAATGTCTAAGTTATAAATCCTACAAGTCATTAAATTTGACTACAAGTCGTTAAATTGACTATGGATGTTAATCTGTTTAGTAATCAATCAATCCTATAAAGTCGTTAAATTTGACTTCGAGTTGTTAAATTGACTTTGGATATTAATGTGTTAGTTTCATAAATCCTACAAGTCGTTAAATTTGACTTCGAGTCGTTAAATTGACTTTGGATATTAATAAATCCTTCAAGTCGTTAAATTTGACTTCGAGTCATTAAATTGACTTTGGATGTTAATATGTTGATATATGAGCTCTTCGAGTCATTAAATTGACTTTGGATGTTAATATTGTAATATATTAGCTCTTCGAGTCGTTAAACATGACTTGGATTTAATAGTGGTTGATATTTTAAGATCTTCTAAGTCGTTAAATTGACTTTGGATGATAATGTGTTGGTGACATGAGAACAAGACCAATCAGACCAAACAATGGCAATACCGGGTAATAATTATTAACTAAATATTCATTGCGATTATTACTTATAACCGGATATATAATAACATGACCCAAGATCACCAACAAATCATTTTCATAATAATTGTGTTTATACAATTATTAAATATTAACCTATTTATTCAAACTGTTTAATATCAAACTATGAATTTCACTCAACCATTGTGTTGACTTTTTAGCATGTTTATCTTAGGTAATTGAGCAAGTTGCGGCACGGAGTGACATTTGACTCGGAAGATGGCTGATACTGCTATCATTCCAAACATAATGTTTTAGATTTGGGACCTGCCTTTGTAAAAACTCTGAATATAATGAATGATAACTAAATTTTTCCAACAACGTCTCTTTTGAGTCGTTTTCTATGATTATGATTGTTGTATCCATGAAGTAATACCCCAGATTAGCTTCTGCTGCTATATTGTAAAAATGGGGGTGTTACAGATTGGTATCAGCGCCATGGTTATAGAGAACAAGGTCAAAACCTTAACTATAACCACATTTCATTTTTCAGCCATCAAGGTCCTCCGTGCCACTACATTCCGGAACAAGTATGTAAAGATACATATCTATTATACTATTATATAAATAACTTATGTTATTTACAAATTAGGTTGTTATTAGAACGATGTCTTCTCCTAATCACTTCTACTATCCGATATGAGGATGCTTGTTTCCCTATTATATAGCTTAATTATACTTTAAGTCTCATCGGATTACTTCCCAACCCCCCGACTTCATCAGGAAGCATTTCTTTAACTCTTCAAAAACATAAAGATAATATGATCTCCACCAGATTCTCATCTTTTCTACAATAATCCATGTTTGAATGACTACAAAGCATTTTATGCTAAAGGAATACCTATTTCTCCCCAGATCTCCTATTACTAATCACCAGCTTTTATTGACTAAATACTTCTAGTATTACCTCCATCACTACTATTTGATCCTCGATAATTCTTGTTCCTCGAAATCTATTTTACCTAAGAAGCGAATCTTGTTCCTTATCTTTTCCCTTCCTCAACTACGTACTAATTCATCTTAGAATCAAACATTGTAAATTTGGTATCACCATCCTTCTGCAGTTTATACTTTCTACCAATACCACTCAAGTATTTGAAAATAGAAAATGTTCAGATAAGAGGTATCTGAATCATCTGATATCTTGAATTTATTTAGAAGAACTCCTTCTCACACGACGCATTGATAAATGTAAAAGGACGTATTAATGGTAACAAACTAATAAGACCGAACTCAAGAAATCCGTACTCCAGAATATCAAACTTCAAAAGAGCAGTTAAGGGCAAAAGGATAAGATTGCTTTTGCTCACTACAAAATTTCCGATCTTAAACAAATCATTGAGAAAATCCAAGCTCGTCACCAAACGGATCAGGAAGATCTTTAGGATGTCATCTACCAGCTCAGAATCAACAAACTCTTAGACTAGTTATAGCTTTATCCTCAGCCATAATCAGATGGGATGTGTGGTATAAAAAAAAATGCTGTCAAATCTGACATGTACAAGTAAGAAGACAAGTTATTTATAAAGGCAATCCCGTTTCGTATCTTATTGTTTCCAACTTATCTCTCCTTCATCATCATTTCCACCAATTGCATCATTATCTCCGTCTTCATGAATCATACCATAACCCCTAAGTGCTTAAAATTCAAAAATAAGCATTTCTCTTTAAGTATTTTAAGCATCACGTTCTCTTTTATAACTTAGGATATCATTCTTACTACGTGTTATCTTATGTTGATAGAATGCCTCCCAAAAGGACATTAACATCCGAAACACCAGCCATAACTTTGGATGCCCTCCGACAACTGATTGCTGATTTTACTGCAGCCTTGGAAGCACAAGCTGCTACCATGGCAAATGCCGACAATCCCAATAGGAATACTGGACCAAGAGAACCTCCTGTAGCAAAAAGAGGAAACTACAAAGAATTCATAAATTGTCAACCTTTCTACTTCAATGGCATAGAAGGAGCTGTTAACCTCATCCGATGGTTTGAACGGACTGAATCGATGTTTTCTCGTAGCAAGTATGCCGAGGAAGACAGAGTGACATTTGCTACTGTGAACTACTAACCATGAAGCCTTTCTTGGTGAATCCATATCCCAACCTAACGAAATATGAACAAGCCAATAGGATCACCTGGACCGAAATACAGAACGGCATAACCAATAAGTATTTCCTCTAACTGAAGGTCAAGAAAATGAAAGACGAATTTTACAACTTCGTTGTGAAAGGAAATGATCTTAAAACTTACTAGAGATTCCAAGAATTTAATCGTCTATCCCTAAATATGGTACCAAATGCCGAGAAACTCTTGAAGTCTTCATCAAACGGATTCTCTACCCAGAAGTCTCGAAGGAAATGTTACTTACTGCCTCAAAGCCGTCAACTTTGGCGAAGCCATCAACTTAGCCCAAAGAATAATTGATCAAGATAATAAGCGTGATTCTATACTAGAAACTAAAGGATCACAACGAAAGCTAGAGGATGGAGAGAAACATCATCAACAAACAACTATCAAATAACCACAACAAATAACAACCGTAACAAAAGATTACCATCGACAAACAGAATAGAAAGACAAGAAACCTTCAAACATATACAGCCACCAATGGATATTCTTGGAGCACACCCCACAAAAGACCAACCACTAGAAATGATCTACAAACAGTATCCGTAATTTGTAATGCCTGTGGAAAGAAAGAACATTATGCAAATCAGCGCTCAAAAGCAAATAATTGGGCCACAGGAAAGCATACTTAGAGATGAGCTTGCTTTTGTTCACTTTAGAATTCCTACCCTAGAAACAACTCTCGAGGATATTCAAGTTTCATCAGAATCTTCTTCAATCTGAAAACCCCAATCATCAAGCTATAATCCTTGTCATTTGTTACTTTTATCTAGAATTTTACTATGAGATACGTAGCATAAGTATCAACTCTTTTTAGAGTTTCATATGTAAAGCTATCCATGAAATAATAAAGTGATGATTCCGTTACATCTTGTTATCTGATGATATCAAAACTCGACATTATTTGTCAATTCCATCGATTCTATTATGTTCAAACTCTGAATACTCCCCTCATACCTTTGCAACATAAATTTTCATCCTCGATTATATGGGCGTCAGTACAATCAACATCTCAATATTATCTAACCATTCATGATCATATCATTTTCTACACATTACCATATCGTGTTTTTATGCTTAGGTAAGACGATTTATGATCATCTTATTGAAATGAATTAGGTCACTTCTTTATTTGAATAAGGAAATTATAAATCTCCGAACTATGAATTTATAAATTCTCAGTTACAAGGAGTTGGACGCTTCTTTTTGTAAGTGACAAATTATAAATAAATAGGCTTAAGTATATAACATACGTACAAACAAGTTTCTTTCAATCCGTTCCTTAATCATTATCATTATTACCTTCATTATCATTATTACCTTCATCATCTGTTCATTTCAAAATCTGTATCTCACGTGATTAGCAACTCTCTTACAATCATTCCTTGACATCACTCATTCCATGATCTCCATATTCTAAAATTCTCTGTTATATTCTGCAACATAATAACAAGGAAACACACAAGAATCTATACAATGCCAAATGATTTCAATACCACTAGGTATGAAAATTTTGACAAAGACTTGTGATAGCATTCTTATTCGATGTTGACTTTTAAAGGTTAATGAATAACGATTCTTTACGATCACAGTAGCGCAGCAGAAGCATGGTAGGCCCATAACCCACAGGTTTCGTAAATCAAAGTATTCCATCCACCCAGGTTCTATCAGGATCTGAAGAAATTCTATTGGCTGTCATCAAGAGGTGTAATCTTGGAAATAAGTAGACGTGTGAAAGGAGGTAATTATAATTATGGTGCGCAACATAATTATAAATGCATCACACACGTGGACTTGTGACCTTGATTAGCCTAACATAAAGATCAAATTCATGCCTAGTACCTACATTCTATTCACTATAACTTTCAATTAAATCTCGGGACGAGATTTCTGTAAGGGGTGGAGACTATAACAACCCAAGAATTTTCATCAAATGCAAAACTTATTTTACTATTATCACAATTGTACGGGGAAATTTTTCGCTTTATTACATTACTTGTATTGTCAATACCTCAGTATGTCATGTAACTTGCATAACTAAAGTAGACGAGCTCACGCAACCTATCTATGGAAATCCTATCTTCATATATGTCAAGCAAACATCATAACATGTCAAGTTAATATCATCATATTCTTATTACAAAGTACATTATTCCTATAATGTACCATTCGCAATGTTATATCAAAACGGGCTTTAAACCGTTATCGTATACCTCTAAACCCTAATTCCATGATGATTTAATATCTAAAGTGAATGTACAAGCTACTAAAGCATATGTACAAGTAATATAACATTTCATCTGAAATATAAACTCCCTACAAGTCAAGTACAAGTTTTCAAAGCACAATGTACAAGTCATTAAGCATGACATCTAAAATAGCCGTTTTACCTCCGTTTTCATTCTAATTTCTTCACCATCACTTGTGTACAAGCTACTACACTCAATATACAATGTGTAAACCCTAATTATTCTATTCATAAACTTTCATACACATTTTTACTCTTAAAACCCTAATTCAAAACTCAGAAACCCTAACCCGAGCTAAATACTACACTATGACCCGTTTCTTCATTTTTATCCATTGTAAACCTAAACCAATACTCAAATAAGTTGTAATAACCATTAATTACAACATTTTCAACCATATTACATCATCATTTCACCATATATAAACAACATTGGTACAAGAAAAAAATCTATAAAAACCCTAAATTGTGGCCCTAATAGAACTTTGGACCCGTTTACTCGTTTCTAACCATTTTAATCCCGAACAATAAACCAAGAGCTATTATAAACTCATAAAATGAATTTATAATTCATTATATATCATTATTTTAACAATGTACAAGGAATTGAAGCCTATAAAACCCTAATAATTTCAATGCAGGCCCTAAATAGACCCGCGGCTTAACCATTCCATTTTGACCCATTTTAGCTTAAATCACCAATCAAAATTCATTAATGATCATTAATACAAGGCCTAAGGTCAGTATTATATCATCCTTGATCAAATATACATGAATTATAAGCCTTGAAAGTCAAAGAAACCCTAATCGAACCTTTATGAACCCGCGACATATCTTATCCATTTTAAATCATTTTAACCCAAACCACTTGCTAACTTTTGTTAATACTTCATATTACAACCCTTAAGGCCGGTGGAATCAACCCGATTCGACGTCGGATGAATTAGTTACAGCCGAAATGGCAAAGGTACGCAGATTCTGCACACCTGTAGTAAATGGCTATTATCTCTAAATTTTTCTATAGTAACCCTCAAATATGTAAAACTAAACGTTGTAGAGGACTCAAATATCTAACAATGCTCGGTGGTTTGAGCTTCAACGGAATTACGGTTTGTAAATGGCAACCATTTTACCGAGACTGATGTTGGCTGTCCAAAAACAGCCATGTATAAATCAAACCAAACACCCCTAAAACGTCTAGAACCACCTCCACCTTGCATTCTAGCCTTCCTTACTCATCCCCTAGCCTCTCCACATCACCCCCCATGTGTCCTAACCTGGTTATCAAAGTTTCTTGGCCTCTAAGTGTTGCTAACACTATAAATAGGAGCACATATACTTCATTCTAACTCATCCCCCACTTCTTCTTTCTATAACCCAATTGAGCAAACATTCTCTGCTCCATATGATCCTAGGATCATATAAGAAGATCAAGCAAGCGAAGCTTTGAAGATTTGAAGCCCCGGGAACAAGATACAAGGCGTACGAGTGGAAATACTACCCGAAACGACCCATTTCCACCATTTTTGCTCCTTGAAGCTCAAACCCAGGTTTTGAATGTTCTACTTCTGCTACTACACCCTTATAATGTTCATATGATCCTAAATATACTCTTGTTAAAGTTTCATAACTCAATTCATGCTCATTTTCCATTTTGATCCAAAACCGTACACCCGAAACCCTAATTTCGCGTTTTTCTTAAAACTAAATGTTATAATGATTAAATATTGTTATAATCTATCCTAGCATGCTTAACTAATGTTAAAATAACCACTGTATTGATTAATGAAGGAATTTGAACTTAAAACCCGCGCGTTTACGTTTGAAACCCTAATTTGACCCGTTTTGCTTCCTAGCCTAACGAATCGTTATTTTAAACTTGCGTTACGTTAAAACTTCATATTTTAGTTTATTATAACTTATAAATGTCTAGTGAAATGTTAAAATAAGCTTGCATGACAATTTGGACATGTTTTGTAATTATAATCCATGCAAGGAGTATATATCGTAACTTTCTAAAATTAATAACTAGAATGGCTGAATATGTCATTTTATAACTATAGGGGTCTATTATGTGACTTTTCAAAGTGCAAGGTTTACTTGTCATATCTTTAAAAGTTGAGGGACCAAAGTCGTAAAAGTGCAAACTCCAAGGACTATTTTGCAACTTTTCAAACCTCAGGGTCTAAAATGTAACATTTTGAAAAAGTATAAAATCATGTTTAAAACCTTACAAGATATAACTTTAATTAACGCTTCTCGTGCTTAACATTTCCAGAATGCCTCCCAAAAGGACGTCAACATCTGAAACACCAGCCATAACTTTAGCTGCCATCCGGCAACTAATTAATGATGGCATTTCCTCAGCTCTGAAAGCACAAGCTGCATCAATGGCAAATACTGACAATACTAACAAGAACACCGGGACAAGCGGAACTCCAGTAGCAAGAAAAGGAATCAACGATCACAAAAGAAAGTTTGAAGATAGAGGAAACACCACCAACAACAACAACTATCCCAAACACAACAACAATAACCACTCCAACAATCGCAATAACAACAACTACCAAGACAACAACAACAAAAACAACCATAACAATGATTACCACCACCAGCAGAATAGAAGACAAGAAGCCTTCAGAAATTATACTGCCACCAACGGATATACTGGAAATCGTCCTTTGTGTGAAAGATGCACCCTACATCACATAGGTCCTTGTACTGTCAAGTGTCAAACTTGCAACAAGATAGGACATCTAACCAAGAACTGCAGAAACAAAAGGATCAACCACTAATCTATCCGTA